>OVBA01004588.1:0-22983 GCA_900406435.1 Lepidium aucheri
TCTCGTGAGGATTCCCCTTGATCAGAAGTGTGTCTGAGTGTATCAAGAAGCTTCGATTCTTCTTGTGGACCACTCTTCAATCCACCAACTTCCGCACCACATCTACATCTTAGCAAAGGAAGCACTTCGGTTTTCCTTTGATTGAGATTCATTCCAATCAACCTTAGAGAAGCACCTTGAGGCGTGTATCATTTTNCCAACCAGAAGAGTGAAGTCAATAAGTCTTCCTCTAGGTGCCTTAGAAGATGCATTCCCAAAAGAAACCGATAAGTTATGCTCTTGCATTAGTTCAATACCGAGTTTCTTTATAGTCTCCAAAGAGATCAAATTGATACTAGCTCCAGAATCACACAAGGCATCGCTGAAAACTAGCTGTCCAACTTGACAAGGTATAGTGAACTCTCCTTGACCTCCTATCTTCACAAGCTCCTTAGGGTATGGAATAGGAGGCTTGTACTTACTCTCAACTGAACTCCCTGCTTCAGAATTGACCTCATTGCAAGATTCCTTGGGATTCTTCTCAACTTTTCCAAGTAAAGCTCCTTGTGGACGTTTAATAGCTTTAGCAGTCTGAGCAACTTGAGTGTCTAACTTCTTGATATGCATAGAAACCGACTCAAACTTCCCATTCAGATCATTGTAGATGTTGTCCATCTTAGCATTAAGCTCCCTTGTAGTCTTTTGTTGCTCAACAGCAAGTTGCTGAATCAAGGCCTTAATCTCTTCATTTGGTGTTCCTGATGCTGTTGCTGAAGGTTGTTGCTGCATCGGTGGTGGCACATAAGGTTTATATGGCTTTTGCCAGTTACTTCCTCCTGCATTCAGAACAAACGGTTTATGATTACCCCATCTCTGACCTGAATTCTGAATGAAAGGCTTTCCCTGAAAAGGTGTTCGTTGAGACAATGTAGGTACTGGAAAAGTCACATCCTAAGGGTTCTCGACGTTAGTTCTCCTGTAAAAGGGGTAGTTTGGGTTTTGCTCCCTGTTCTGCCAGTTAACATAATCGACCTCTCTTTGATCTTCAGAACCAACCGAATCATCCTGAACCTGAGCCACTTCTCTGTTGTCCTCAACTTGATTCACACTCCTCTAATTACCCTGATTTGCTCAAATCAGAATATCCAACTTTTCAGCAATGTCATCAATCCTCTTAATCTCTACACTGTTCACCTTCCTAGTTCGATCATATTCTGGACAATGACTTCCAGAACTTGCAGCCAAATTATCAATCAGAGTGAAGGCTTCATCCATAGTGTTAGTCATAAAGTCTCCATTGCTGGCAGCATTTAGGGAGTTCTTGTATTCCCACTCGATTCCACTATAAAAAGTATTGAGAAACTGCTCATCCGAGTACCCATGGTGTGGACAATCTCGCTGATACTTTTTGAAACGTTCCCATGCTTTATTCAGAGATTCCCCAGATCAATGCTGAAACGATGAAATCTTGCTCCTGAGAGCTGCAGTCTTGGACTTAGTGTAGAACTGATCAAGAAACGCTGCTTGAGCCTGAGCCCATGTGGTGAGCGATCCCGGAGGTAATGAGCGCAACCACCTAGAAGCTATGTCTGAGAATGAATGATGGAAAAGCTTACACTTCACATAATCAGCAGGTACAGCATTAGAGCTTGTGGTGCCACATATGTCTTCGAAATTCTCTATGTGATCCATATGATTCTCGCCTGGAAGTTCATTGAAGACATACTGCTTAACCAACCCAATAAACTGAGGTTTGATCTCATAATCATTCCTCTCAATCGCAGGAGGTCGAATAGCTGAGCGATTTTGATAGTGGGTGTGTGGATTGTCCATGTCACCTATTGCTCTGCGTTGAGCAGACTCTCGTGCTCTCCTAATGTGGATGTAAACAATAAACTAAAGCAATCGGATATCGGGTATTCATTCAGGAGTTAGAACTCTTGTCAAGGAAACTATTCATGAACTAATCTGATCATATTCTCGGCTTGAACAATAAATAAAGATAAACCAAATCTCGTTTGAATTTACCCCTCTAGTAATAATCTAAAGATCCTAACTCTCGTTGGTTTCAGATTACAAATAGGCCGTATCGTTTAGGTTCAATTACCCACAACCCAACCTAGCATCAACTCTCGTTGGTAGTGAAGGAATTGCTCTTCTAATCTAGCTCTGGTTCTTAACAAACTTCTGGAAAGTTAACAACCTAAATCATCGACTAGGTGATCAAGCTAATCTATGCATTAACCTCAAGTGTTAGGAGGAGAATGTTCTATTCATCAATCTTATTTGTTCCCTAACAGTTGAATTCTAAAACCCTAGAATCCCTAAATCCGATCTAAGATCTACTCAGACATAGAACAATGAATNTGCATTGAGAAATAGAAATAGGATTCAGAAATTCTTCTCAAGTGTGAAGAGATCTTCTTCCTAGCTTACAAACTCTCAAACTTCTGTAAAAATCGTTCTTCCAAAGCTCAAAGACGACTTACTAAAATAAAATAGTAAAACAGTATTTATAGGTTTCAAAACAAGAGCTGAAAAATTGTGAAATTAGGTTTCTTCGAAGGGCATCGATCGATCGATCCTTGTGCTGATCGATTGATCTTTGGATATTGAGTCGATCTTTCAGAAGCCAAGTCGTTCCTCAGATCGTGCGCATATTCCTCGTTAAAGTTCTGATTGATCGGTCTTTGTATTGACCGATCGATCCTTCCTCTTGTGGAAAATACCAGAAAACGCTTCAAACTTCTCCAAAGTCCACCTTCAAGCATGATTCCAACTCTGAACGTTTTTGACCTGAAATCTCAATAAAACACATAACAATTACCCAAATATAAACCATAATAATNACTCAAAATCTAAAAAAAATGAGGAACATCACCGACCCAAGGGGACAAGCGTGTCATAGCAATTGGTGGCCCAAGTGGTGGTATGAATATGTTTGCTAGAAAACATACTAAAAACCGATAAAACATTTTTATTGCTGATACAATTTTTGTTTGCATCTTATATGAATGGTTAAGGTACTCTGATGGACAAGGGGAAGCAACATGACTTGGACAAGGGGAAACGACAGGCCGTGGAGGAGGGAGGAAGAGTACTCCCAAATACGAATGATGTAAGAAGCGGTGGACTGTGGACTAGATCTGATGCCAATGAGGTGTGGAACGCCTTTTTAGGTAGTAAAACAATGCTAGTTGGAGGGGGCTGGTGTTGATCTCAACAAAGCGGCTGACACTAGAATTTTTAGAATGGAGTCGATCACATTGACAAGTGATGATGAGTCAGACTCACTTGATCTTAATTTGACAGACTCTGATGGAGACGACGATGATAGCCTAACTTTGATGGGTGAGAAGAGAAGCGGCCTTGTTTGCTGTAAATAGATACATAGTTTGAAAAAAACATTATAATAGCTGTAAATTTTGTGTGTAACACTCATATTCATACCAGACACAGACAACGAACCTATTGGTCTAGGATCATTCGATGGTTCAATGGAGGTAGGTGGGCTATCACAAAACTCGGTAGATGACTCGGTTGATGCGATAGATGTAGTAAACAAGCGCATAGTCCCAAATTTTCTACCCGCCCGAGATGCCCTGCCGTATTTTGATAACTTAGAAGAAGATGTCAGAATAGAAGGTTTGTATCGTTACCACTAATTTTTGCAGCTATATTATAATGCATTTGCAGGAAAAAAAATGTCAACAGATAAGGTGCACAGAGCTATGTGCGACATTGATTACGAAGGGGCGGAGATATTCAAGTTCCTGGTGTTTAGTGATAAGGAGGAGTGCAGAACAATGCTCATAATCCATGTAATTAAGCACAAGTTCCACTTCTTCTATGATAGGTCTTGCCCTGAAATTGTTAACGTTCTATGTGTTGGGCAACATGTCCATGGAGGGTATTGGTAGGGACTGAGCGTTTTTCATCCGCATCATATCCCCTTTCCATACTTGCAGCATTGCTGAGAGGTGTGATTCCCATAAGAAAGCTTCCACCGCTGTAATTGGAGAGTTGATAAAGAAAAAGTATATTGGGTTTGGCCGTGGCCCATGCGCAAGTGAAGTGAGGCGTGATGTAAGTTTAGGGGGTCGGGGTTTAAACTACATTTTTACGGATACATGTACTTGTTTGCTGTAATTACTAATGTTAGTAACATTATTAATGTTACAGCTTCGAAAAGATTTTAGATTGCATATCACCTAATGGAAAATGTGGCGAGCCAAGGAGATTGTGATGGACAGTGTTCTGGGTTTGGCAATGGGTAGCTGTTGACTGTTACCGGCTTATTTCAAGCTGTTGCTGGAGACTAACCCAAGTTTGATTGTGTCTTTGGACATGGAGATGGATGATCATGGAATCAAACAATTTAGGTATCTATTCTATGCACTTCATGCATCTATTGCTGGGGTCGCGCATATGAGGAAGGTGATAGTAATCGATGGGACTCATCTCGGTGGGCGCTACGGTGGATGCTTACTAGCTGCAAGTGCTCAAGATGCAAATTATCAAATATTCCCCATAGCGTTTGGAATCGTGAATAGCGAAAATGACAATGCATGGACTTGGTTCTTGGAGAAGCTCAGGCAGATTGTTCCTGATAGGCGTGATGTAAACATTGTGTCTGACAGGTACTCTTCAATCTATGTTAGCATAAAAAAGTGAGTTGATTAAACTTGAATTGCACATATACACAAATAACTATAAAAAGGGGTACATTAACAATATATGATTACATTGATGCTGGTGTGAAACTAATTATGTCTAGGTGTATCCCCAGGCATACCACGAAGCATGTGTAGTGCATTTGGTATGCAATGTGGTTGAAACATTCAAAAAAACACTTAGGCAACCTCGTTGCATCTGCAGCCAAGGCATTCCGCAAAGAGAAGTTCCAGAAAACCTTTAACAAAATTAGATACATAAGCCCACGATGCGCCGAATACCTAGTGAAAATAGAGTTCGAGAATTGGAGTAGAGCATACTGCACACGAAATAGATACAACATAATGACTAGCATTATTTTAGAACCACTGAATAATGTGCTCTCTGTTGCTAGGGATTATCTAGTTATCTCAATCTTAGAGTTTCATAAGAACAACATTGGTGACGTGGTTAGCATGAGACGGGAGGCTGCAGACGCAGCTGAGTTGACGTTACCTCCCAGGATCCATGACATGATTCAGGTGAAATTTGAAAAGTGGGTAGGGTTCAGGGTAACCAAGTTGGCAGAACAGCTCTATGAGGTATGTATTATTTGCATACAAAAACATTATATGCAAACAGTAACTTCATCTGCAAAACATCGCTAGTATCTGAAAACATATGTGTTATCTGCATATAAAAACATTATATGCAATCAGTAGCTTTATCTGCAAAAACTTTGCTAGTATCTACAAACATATGTATTACCCGTAAACAGTAGTTTTATTAATTACACACGTTTTTGTATGTTTTTAAGCTGTGAATATTTTAAAATTGGCTTGTTTACTTTTGACGAAATGCTAGGTGAGAGAGGTGGATGAGTCCAGTTATTCTGTTAACCTCAAGGAAAAGACATGTACGTGCCAGGAATTTCAGTTGCTGACCATTCCTTGTACGTATGCTATAGTTGCTGCTGTGCAAGATGGCAATAGAGTTAAAACACTAGTTGGAGTTCATCACAACATTCAATAACACATGTGTTTGTCTTACAAAGGTATAATCATGCCTGTACCAGACTTGGGTGCTTTGACGTCTACGGGGAATGCTAGGGAGCAAATAGGTCCACTTCGTGTGAGGTGCCCCCCTGGGAGGCCAAAGAAGCGATGTCACTTGTCAAGTGGCGAGTACAAGGTAGGCAATCTCGTTACTATTGATTGGTGGTGACCTATAAAACAATTAATAACATGTTGTTCCACAGTCTGTGTCAAGGAAGAAATGTGGACGTTCCCATAACCTAGGACACAACTGATCAACCTTCAGACTCCTCTGAGTGGTGAGTCATACCATATACGTAGCAAATAAAATAGTTTGTGTCGCAAATTTTTTTTTTAGCATTTAGTGGCGACAATAACATATGAATTTTGTGTTGCATCCAAAATTTGTTAGGTGTCTGATGGGTTGGGAAAAGACGAGAGCAAGACTTTTGGCGAGATAAGCGATAGCCAGATTGTACATATGGTGGAAGGAGGTGCTCTGAGATATGTGGAATATAATCGAATCTCATCTTAAACTGGCGGGAGGAGGAGCATTGAGATATGTAGAATATAATGAAGTCTCGTAAAAAATGTTTGTTTACACTCAGTTGTGTGTATGTACCTAAGAATGTAACATAACTTTTTAACCCTCTAAGTATGAAGTAAAATTGCAATCTCTAGAAATGAATGTTTTACATAAATGCAAATGACTACGAATTCGTTATCTGCAAATAAGTATGTTTTCTGCAAATTACTACGTTTTCTAAAATAGTCTATGTCGCAAAAGAAAGTATTAGCAGTAAGTGCCCACACATAACGTATGAATTTAGCGTGGCATCAATATCTGTTAGGGTGTCTGATGGGTTGGGAAAAGATAAGAACAAAACTTTTGGCAAGATAAGCGATAGCCAGATTGTACATATGGTCGAAGGAGGTGATATGAGATATGTGGAACATAATCCAATGTCGTCTAAAACTAGCGGAAGGAGACGCTATGAGATATGTTAAATATCATTAAGTCATATGACAAATGTCTGTTTACATTCAGTTTTGTGGATGTACCTGAGAATGTAACAGCACATTTGCATCCTCCAAGTCCATAGTAAAATGGCTATTTGAAATCACATGCGTTAGCTACAAATAAGTACGGTTGGTGGAAAAATATATAATTGGTGTTAACCAAAAAAAATATATGTAAAAACTGTTTACATTGGGTTGTATGAATGTTCCGCAAGAATGAAAGGTAACCTTTTTACCCGCAAAGTATATAATGAAAATGGCAAACTCTGGTAATGAATGTTGGCCAAAATTAGTCGATATAAGTATGTGTTCAATGGTGAGCAACCAAAAACGATTGCAAATAACTTAAATGGAAAAACAAGAATAATTGGAAATAAATTTGATTTTGAAATTCAAATTCGCCTTCTGCATATAAGTATGCGATCAAAGGTGAAAATCCAAAAGTGCTTGCAAGAAATTAAGATATGTGAGTCCAAATTTGTTTACTGCAAAAGAATGTGTTTGCTGTAAAAAGCAGTGTCTTTACCTAATGCGAAATAAATAAGACTAATACGATTAGATAAGCGTGCTAGTCTGCAAAAGGGAATGATCGTTGTTGCAAAGTACATTCCAAGTAAAAAAGCAAACTGAGTGGCTGATCAGAGGTTCTCTTGTAGAAAGACGGAAAATATTTTCTTGGTGTGGAAGTCCAGCTGATCCATCTCAATGGGGGAGCAACCTTCGATCTCACCCGTGATATGTCTGTTGATGAGAAGAGAAACCATTATCCCAAAATCGTGTATGTTGGCAACTTGTGGAATGCCATGCACCCGATCGATAACAAATGATGAAGAGGGGTCCTGTATGATGACATGCAATAATAAATTTAACAGAAATCACAAAACATTACGTAAAAAAGATTTGTTAACGTACAACTGCGATGGGGCAGCCTTCTTGGATGAGGAGGTGGGGGATCATCATTGCAATCGGCTGCATGTCATGCTCAATGGAAGCATTAGACTGTAGCCTAAAATTTGAGTCGAGAACTTCAATTGTTGCAGAGGCAATGCGAATACACAAGACAACCCAATGATTCCTGTCGAAGTTAAAAGGAGCATATACGGACTCTGGGAAAGAGAATAATTCGACCCTACCAGCTACAAACCTACCACTAAAGGCATCAATCACCTTGCTGAACTGGAACGGGGGTGCTTTCGAGGCTGACACAAAAGAAGGAAATGAGCGAGAAAGTGTTGACATGATGTGGGAATCAACTAAGTCTAAAACTGGACCGTCCTTAGCTCCCCTTTTAACAAAATCCCTTATGAATATAAGAAGAGCGTCCATGACCTTAACTGACATTGCCTTATCCCTGTTAAAAACTTCTATAATCTCATTCGCAGTAAGATATAAGGATGACTCCAAGAAAACATCCCTGCAAGAGTGCAGCGAGAATACAACATGTGACAGATTGTGATAACATTCATAATGGTTACATAATCTGCCAATCATGCGAACCTGTTCTTTTTCACACTTTTAATCAAGCGCACGAAGCACTCATTCTCGAAATCAACATCCGCGATAGTGATTGGAGGCGATGAGTGTCCAATAAGGATCTTGGTTTTAGAATCGCAATGGAAAGGAGCATCTAGTCTAGATGATATAGTACGTGCCCTTTTGCTTTTCCTGGTAATATCTGGTGCCGAAAGAGAACGGATTGACACGGGGGGGGGTCCGACATTAGATAGTTGGGGACGCGTAGGTGACTTATTAGGGTCATCGTTCAATACCTGCAAAGACAAACAGTAACAACTACATTCTGGTTTTTTCTATCGTAAACGGTTAAAAAAATTATTTTCAAAAGGTTACCCTTCAACTTGCGGGCATTTTCTTTCGGTTTGGGGATATTTTTTCTCTTCTAAGGTGTGAAAAAGCACATTAATCAGTGTAAAGGGTAGGGATATGCAGACTGGAATCTCACCTAGGAAACATCTATTTTTGCTTCCCGCGCAGAGTGTGATCGAGCATGCCATTTATGAGAAATCTATTGAGTATGGATTACGGGGTAGTGTAGAATTTGTGGGGGAACACTCAAACATATATGCACATTGAAAAGGGTACATACCTGCTCCTGGGAAAATTACACACAAATGCTAGCGGGCTTAATGTTGTTTACCAGTAACTTAAACAGTTGTCAGTTTACGACCTTAGATCCCTCCGGTGAGGAGGCGGCCGTGTTCTTAGGCCGTAGAGAATCCTTGATAACCTGCAATTCTGGGGTTAGTCCTAGGGAAAATGAGGGTTGGGGAAATAGATCAATGACACCTGGTAGAGTTGGAGACAAAGTTGGCAAGTATATGTTGTTTTAATAACTGTAAAAGTAAACAGTAAACATATACCTACTCGGGTGAGGGAGTGCGGATTGAAATTCCATTCCCCTTCCAGTAAATTGTATAACCAGTTAATGAGCAGAAAAAACAATTCCTCGGATGAGAAAAATGCAGGTAATATGTACCTCTTCAGATGGATGTGGGTTGGCAGCTTTGCTATGCTCTGGCGTTGGCATATCAACATTGTCGAAACCACATTCTATTGGCTCATCCCGCTGAGGAGGCAACGTAGGAGGATGTGGTTGGTTGTGATCCTAGATCTGAAGTAGGAACACGAGGCTTCTTAGTAGTGACTTTTACACCTATCTTATGATTCTTAGGCAGAGAAACGTTTTCGGGAGTGCACCCGCCTGTGAACATAGAATTCATGAACTTCACACCATCATGGATCATCTTCACCATATGGTCAACCTTCGGATCATCTTTTTCATCAGACCAGAACAAATCTTCTATTTCTGGCAACTGGGCTTCAGCAGATATGATGGATTGAATGTCAACCTGGAAAGCATATTATTGCGGTTAACATCAAAAAGTGCTCGTAATTAATATAGTTTCTTCTAATACAGAATACATATGTTGTAACAAACGGATGAATTTGCAATTACTAAAAGTTTTTGCATATAAAGCTATTTGCATATAAAATAACTATTTGCATGAAACTGACTAATTGCGTATCGATAGACTGCATACATAAAAAACTTAACTGATATTTGCATATAACATAAATGATTGCATATAACTTAAAGGATTGCGTATAACTTAAATGATTGCATCTAACTTAAAAAGTTGCAAAAGCCATAAATGATAGCATGAATTATATATATTTTTGCATACAACTTACTGATTGCGTTTTACATACCTGACATTCTCGATCAATTTTCCGAGCGTTAGCCAGCCTAAAGCAAGGTTGTTTTACACTTTCCTCGCTTTCGCACTCTTCGTCTGATTCAGAAGATGACTCCAGGAGTATGGGCGCAGAGGATGATGCCGACTCATCTTGAATGGATGGAACTACTTGGATGACGACATACTGAAGCACGTAAATGGTATACCTCATTTTTATTGGTTTTGAGCTCATTAATTCGTACGTTTTTAGAATTATTGTCTCCCTTTTAGAGTCTTTTCAGATGGAAAATATGTTAATTTTGGATTATAATCGCAGAGCATGGTTCAGGATGAATCGGAGTAGTTTCTGGAGTTTTAGCAGAAGATTGGCGATCAAACAATCAACCTCGTTATCGATCGATTACTCTCCTTACTAAGAGCTGTGCTCGACCAATTGATCGACCCACACTTCATGATCGATCGATTAGTCTTCCCACTAAGAGCTGCGTGCGACCCATCGATCTACCAAGATCTTTGAGAGATCGAGCACTCAACACTGAGCAATCGATCAACCCTTTGATCGACCGATCCTTGACCATGCGAAGAATAAAACCTAATTTTACCTGTTTTGTACCTGCATTTTTAGAGACCTTTAAAAGCTTATTTTTCACTTTTAGAAACATATACAGAGATTATTTTCGGCTGTGAGAGTACTTTGTGAGCATGAAGAAGATTTTCTCCATACTTTTGAGAAGATTTCTTAAACCCTTTTATTAATTCAATTACAATTTCATGTTCTTCATCATCATGCATTCTATTTCATTCTTAATCATGTGTGAGTAGTTTAATTGTCAGGTTTAGAGTTTCTAGGGATTTAGGAATTGATGATTGGGATTGAGTAGGATTCAATGAATAGAAATTATCCATCTATACTTATGTTTAATGCTTAGATTAGCTTGATCACCTAATCTATGATCTTAGGTTGTTTACATTCCAAAAGCTTGTTAAACTCCTGAACTAGTATAGATGAGCAATTGAACTTAGCCAACGATAGTTGATAGTTAGGATTTATTGTAGATAATTAAACCAATTCGTTAAGGCGTATCTAGAATCTGGAACCAATGATAGTTATGACCTCTAGGTTGTTAAATAGAGTGACAGGTACCACGACAGTGGGTTTGTCAAACTCTTATGTTCAAGTCAAGAATTGTGCTTAATTGTTCCTGAATATTTTCCCTGATTTGATTCTTAATTCCTGATGAATACTCGATGCATGATGTCTTTTATCATATTGCAAACCGTTAAGTTGTTAGTCTTTCAGTTGAATTATCTCTTTGGTAGTGTAACCTTGGTTCTTCGTGGATTCGATCCCAAGTACTACTACTACATTGTTGTGCCCTTGCAGTAGATTTATAGGGTTAAAACTTTGTGACACCAAGTTTTTGGCCCTGTTGTCGGGGAACCAATTGGTTGCCTTTTGATTGAGACTCGATTTCTAGTCTATACTCTTTTACTTACATTTTTCTTTTATGTTTTGTTTTTCTTTTTCTTTTGGGTTTATGGTCAGAAGAAATCAAAGATCAGAAAATCTACTTGGTTTTGATAACGGGGAACTTGCTAGAGTCGAACGTGAAAACCTTCAAGCAAGAGCCATGAATCACGAAAACCAGCAGATTCCACAGGATCATGAAGTTCAGAACATTGTTCAGGGAAATCAGAATGTTCAACAGACAGTTGAATAGTTGCAGAGGAATTTAGCTATGCAGCCTCAACGCCGAGCTATTGGTGATATGGATACACCTCATACATGTTACCATAATAGATCTTCTATTCGTCCACCACCTATCCAGAGGCAAGACAATGAGATCAAGCATCAGCAGATTGGATTAGTGAAGCAATATGTCTTGAACGGTCTTCCGAGAGAGAAGCCTATGGATCACATTGAGAACTTTGAGGATATGTGCAGTACAACAAGTTTGAATAGAGTCCCTACAGACTATGTTAAGTGTAAATTGTTCCACCATTCGCTTTCTGATAAACCTTCAAGATGGTTGCGATCTTTGCGTCCAGGTTCACTAACCACGTGGGAAGAAGTCAGAGCTGCCTTCTTGGATGAGTTCTACACCAACTCAAAGACTGCAGGTTTGAGAACTAAGATTTTAGCATTTCAGCAATGTTCAGGTGAGTCTTTGAATGAAGCTTGGGAGCGATTTAAGGAATACCACCAAGACTGTCCACATCATGGGTATTCGGATTAGCAGTTGTTGAACACCTTCTATGGTGGAATCAATTGGGAGTACAAGAACTCCTTGAATGTTGCAAGCAATGGAGATTTTATGACAAACACGAGGGATGAAGCTTTTACTCTTATTGATAACTTGGCCGCAAGTTCAGGGAATCAGTACCCATAGTATGACCGAGGGAAAAAGGTCAATAGTGTGGAGATTCAGAGTATTGATGAGATTTCTGAGAAACTTTATATGCTTATCAAGGCAAACCAAGGAGGTCGAAGAGGTGTACATCAGCTGAATAACGGCATAGAGGTAGCGTAGGTTCAGGATGATTCAAAGTTATCAGATGAGGGAAGTTGATTATGTGAACTAGCAAACAGGGGTCAGAAACCAAACTACCTTTCTTACAGGAGCACGAATGTAGAGAATGCCTAGGATGTAGTATTTCCAGCTCCAATAATGTCTCAGTGACCGCCCTTTCAAGGGAAGCCATTTGTGCAAAGTTCTGGTCAGAGATGGAAAAATCAGAAGCCTTATAACCAGAACTCAGGAGGTAGCAACTGGCAGAGACCTTTCAAGTCGTTTCAGCAGCAAGCTCCAGCGAGCTCTTCAGGTACTTCAAATGATGAGATCAAGGCTTTGATGCAGCAGCTTGCAACCGAGCAGCAGAAGACAAGCGTGAGCTCAACACCAAAGTAGACATCATGTATAACGATTTCAACAACAAGTTTTACTTAGTTTATGTGCATCTGAAGAAGCTAGACACTCAAGTAGCTCAAACTGCTGAAGCTATGAGGAGACCTCAGGGAACTCTACCTAGAAAAGTTGAGAAGAATCCTAAAGAATCATGCAATGTTGTCAAGTCTAATGTTGAGGATTGTATTGCGAGTAAGGAGGAGAAGTAAAAACCTCCTATCTTTTTCCCAAAAGATCTGACTAAGGAGAGTTCACCATCCCTTTCATCTTGGGAAAATTGATTTCAGTGATGCACTTTGTGATTCGGGTACAAGTGTGAACATTATCTCCCTAGAGATGATGAAGAAGTTGGGGATTGATCTTATGCAGGATCACAACTCGTCTATCTCTTTTGGAGATGTGACTTCTAAGAGCCCAAGGGGAAGGCTAGTCGATTTTACTGTTCTTGTGGAAAACTATAGAGTACCGACCGATTTCACAGTGGTTGAGATGGCTAGAGATAGTGCAGATCCGATTTTATTTGGAAGACCTTTCCTTAACACAGTAGGAGCAATGATTGATTTCCCTAACAAGAGGGTTGTGTTAGAAAACGTTGACAAGGAAGTCTCCTATACGATTAGAGCTTCAACGAATAACCTGTGTGGTATGATCAGTGCTTCTATTGAGAAGAATGCAGTTTTCGAGTTTGAAGGTTTAGTTTCTACAAGTTTGGGTGGTAGTGAACTCGAGTATGAATCCGATGAAGAGTACAGTGTTTGTCTTGAGCTAGCAGAGGATTCAGCTGAGTGAGATGATACATGTATCCTTGATGATAAGTCTGATGAGTATTATGAGTTTGATGTTCAAAACTTGTGTCTTAAAGTTTTTGCAGGAAGACTTGGACTTAAATCTTCAGGACCATACACTGTGAAGGAGATTCATCCTCATAGAACTATAGTACTAGTGGATGCTACATAAGCTGAATTCCACTAGAAGGATGCACAACTAAGGGAGTTCATCGCTGGTGAAGACAAGATTAAGGGAGTGAATATTCCTCCCAAGAGTCAATCTACCATCTAAGTGGCACGAAAGTCAAGCTAATGACTTTAAACAAGCGCTGAGTGGGACGCAACCCACTATAAGGTAGTTTTCTTTTTTGTAGTTTTTCTGTTTTCGGTTGATTTTTTGTTTTGGTTTGATTTGTTTCAGGTGAGAATTTCATAAGAGAGATGTGATCAATCGATCAAGACAAAGATCGATCAATCACAGAGCACAAAGGACCCAGCGCTCAATTGGATGATCAATCCAGGTAGGGCAGATCGATTGATCATGGAGAAGAGAAGACAACGCTTTATTGGGTGATCGATGTACATATACTTGATCGATCGATCATGAATACAAAGGACTATGCACTCAAGAGGGTGATCAATCTCCATACTTTTGGTTGATCGATCGTGAATATCAAGCATCATACGCTCGATCAAACGATTGACCTCCCCAAGAGTAATTGATTGACTATCATAAAAAGGGAATTTCTGAAAGAATTGTTGATCAATCGATTGCCACAGCAATTGATCGATCATCAAAACAGGTAAGTGCTTTTAAAGAGGGAAAACGGGTTTGCTAGAATAAAAAAATCATGACTGTTTTTGTTCTTGGGTGATTTTCATCCGAAAATCTTCAAGAGCTTATAACTTCTTCAATTCTTAACCGTTTTCATCGATTCAAAAGTCTAATCTACTCGGATTTCTCCCCTCTATCTGATTATTTCTTTCGATTGGCAAAGGTATGGCTTCCTATTACCTGTATACAGTCCGCGAAAATTGGGAATTTATGGGAGATTTTCAATTTTGATTGATTTTTGCTTAATAATGTAAAATCAATGTCCTATCATTGTTGTATGGTGATTTCGAAACCCACTTGCCCAGAATGAGATTGATTTTTTCTTAGGGATCGATGTGCTAGGTTGAAGGAGAATTTTAGGAATTTGGAAATTTAGGTTTGGAAATTGAATATTGTGTGATTAATTGATTCATTGATGGATGTTTGCTTTTGTTGTTGACTGGTTTAGAACTAAATTCACAGTATTCTCTTTCACACTCCAAGATTTCAAAATTCTCATGCCCTTGTAAGAGAAACTGAATTTTCTGTTTTTCTATGTCTTGGTTGTTTGTAGACAATAGCCAAAACAAACCAACTAAGGGTACCATCAAAAAAGGTTTGGAGGTCATCTAACCTCGAAGCCGGATATAGTTAGGGTATGTCTGCTTCAGATTTGAGGGCACTTCCGCCATGGCAAGGCTTGATGGTGAGTCTTTTGAGAGGAACTTGGGCAATAGGTCTGATCCATCGCTGTTGAAGCAAGACAACGCTTACAAGAGGCGTAAGTCAGAGGATGGATGGAAACCATTCCATGGGATATTCTATGATCAATTGCTTAGGAACAAGATGCTGCCTACTAAGTCTCTCTGTCCAACCACGATGGACAAGTTAGGAATTCTGGAGGATGTTGTTAGGATGTTTGAGAGGTTAGGTTTGGGTACTTTTGGATGCACTACTTACCCGCTGTACCCAGAGCCAGTCAGATAGTTTCTGGCTACATGCGATCTCCACATGGTTGCAGATCCCCATGCTCCAATATGGGCTGCATACCTCACGTTCATGTATAAGGGAGCACTGTACACGATGACGATTCATGATATATGCAAGATTTATAGGTTCAGAGAAGATGCATAGGGACGGTTACCCTCTAGTGATAATGCACCTAATGATACCCTTTGGCATATACTAGCTGAGGAAGGTTTTCAGGGTAGAGGCTCGAAGCTTACACATATTCGACACCCTGCAGTTCGAATAGTAGCCAAGCTTCTGGGTTCTGCAATCTTGTGTAAGGAGATAAACTCAGCCGTGAAGAAGCATGAGCTTGAGTTCCTACACCATGCCATTGCTCCAGTTATCCCTGACCTCTACAGTGACAGACCATCTCCTCAGTACACACCTCTCAACATCAACTGGGGATTCGTTTTTGCCAAGCTACTTCCAGAGTGTCGTTACAGAGGTTTGCCGAGGAGCCCAACATCAGAGACTATTGGTTGTCTTCTTACTCCTATCTTCAGGTTCCATCGCCTGGATCTCAGTACGTCTCAGCAGATAGACAGGATCAATTATATGGATGACAGGATTCTGACCAACTTCCGCTACCTTGCTGAGAAGACTAAGTGGATGTACTATGCTCGGGATTGGCAATTCTGTCTGTGTAAGCTTCTCGCTCCCAAAGTCACTTCTCCCACCTTCCGAGCGAATGTCACATTCGAGCTTCACCTCACTCACCCGAAGATTCATGAGATCGATACTGAGCTATAGCAGATCCAGCACCAGACTTCTTAGAGACGGGCTGCTGCAGCTTCTGCAACTACACTACCGCAGCCCAACATCGCTCAGACTCTTGAGAACATTATCCCTGAGTACAGTGAGGAGTTTGATGTACTAGCATTTTTTGATGATTTCACTGATAGAGAGTACAGACGTTGGTATTATGAGAATGAGAAGAGAAAGTATTCGATGAGGAGACAACTTTGGGATGCACTTAGGAAGATCCCTATTGCATTTTTTCTGAGCACACCTATAGCAGACAGACCACAGACTAGTACGAGAGCTGAAGCATCAAGACCTGACATTGCTGGAGGTTAGTTTGCTGAGGGATCAGAGGATGAGGACGATCAGCCTTTGGATCACCATCTACCGTGTCCCCGTCGTGCTCCGGGGACCTTGAGAGTCAGAGTCCCTAGTAGCTCTATGATATTTCTCACCTTTATTTTTTTATTTTTGTTATGACTTGATTTATTTTTATGTTTATTTTTATGCGTAAGTCATGCTTTCCTTAGGCTTATTTACATACCGGGACGGTGTGAAGTAAGTCTGGGGAGGTCACTTGTTGTGACTAATGCCTTTTTCTATTTTGTCTTTCTTATTTATCTTTGATCTTTCAGACATTTTCTGTTTACTTGCTGTCTTTTTGAGTTTAAAAACTGATTTGTTGGATCAATGATATTCAAGGATCATTTTATATCATGAACTCAATACCATCAATTTGTATTTTTCAGGAATCGATCGACTATTGGAAAACCTTGAGGCTTGGCACTACCTCAGTACCACGCATATCCATCTCGATATTCTAAGGATCTCATGCCGGCTTCACTTTTAACTTGACTTAATCTTCTTGTCAATGGAGCTCGTATACTTAGGATCGAGTCCTCTACTCAGTGC
The DNA here is from genome assembly GCA_900406435.1 of Lepidium aucheri. Taxonomy (NCBI): domain Eukaryota; kingdom Viridiplantae; phylum Streptophyta; class Magnoliopsida; order Brassicales; family Brassicaceae; genus Lepidium; species Lepidium aucheri. The sequence goes on from OVBA01004588.1 coordinate 17,053, forward strand.
AATGATAGATTTTCCTGTGTGAGTATGGTTTCCCCTCTCTTAATCATTTCATTGTGTTTGTGCTTAATCTGAAGTAATTATTTGACAAAGTTGTGCATTGTGGTAAGCTTAGGGCAAAAGTTCTCCAATGACCCTGCTTGTGTTTATGTAATGATGGTAGCTTGAGATTAATTTCAATGATGGTACAAAATTACATGTATATTTCTAGCTTACCAAGGGGAACTCCAATGAAGCTACTATTGCTTACACCCTTTGAGTTAGCAAAGAAAGCAACCGATAAAAAAAATGATACCCTAGAAAAGTAGGGAAAAGTCGGATGCAAAATGATGAAATGAGAGGAAAGGAACCATATAGAGGGTAATCTTGAGATTGAAAGAGAAACTCATGTGTCCTTTGTTTGATGTTCCCTTGATGAGACTGCACTTAGAAGCTGGGATAGTTGTCAAAGTCTCGGGGAATTACAAGGCGGTCTTGATTCTTATAGATAAATATTATGTGGTTTACTATTGAATTGATATGCAATGTTCTGATGACGAATGAGTTCTTTTGAGTGGAATCTTTCTGTTAGTCTTTTTTTTTCTTTGCTTGAGGACAAGCAAGAAGCTAAGTCTGCGAGAATTGATATACTTCATTTCTATCGGTTTTGAGCTCATTAATTTGCATGTTTTTGGAATGATTGTGTCCCTTTTAGAGTCCTTTCTGGTGGAAAACAGGTTAATTTTGGATTATACCCGCAGAGCATGGTTTAGGACAAATCAGAGCAGTTTCTAGAGTTTCAGTAGAAGATTGGCGATGAAGCGATCAACCTCTTGATCGATCGATCACTCTCCTTACTAAAAGTTGTGCTCCACCCATTGATCGACCCATACTTCATGATCGATTAATCAGGCTTCCCACTGAGAGATGCGCGCGAGCCATCGATCGACCAAGACCTTTGAGAGATCGAGCACTCAACAGTGATCGATCGGTTAACCCTTTGATCGACCGATCCTCGACCATGCGAAGAATAAAACCTAATTTTACCTGTTTTGCACCTGCATTTTTAGGGACCTATAAAAGCTTATTTTTCACTTTTAGAAACATATAGAGAGATTATTTTCGGCTGTGAGAGTACTTTTTAAGCATAGAGAAGATTTTCTCCATACTTTTGAGAAGATTTCTTAAACTCTTTTATTAATTCAATTACAATTTCATGTTCTTCATCATCATGCATTCTATTTCATTCTTAATCATGTTTGAGTAGTTTAATTGTCAGGTTTAGGGTTTCTAGGGATTTAGAAATTGATGATTGGGATTGAATAGGATTTGATGAATAGAAATTATCCATCTATACTTATGTGTAATGCTTAGATTACTTTGATCACATAATCTATGATCTTAGGTTGTTTACATTCCGAAAGCTTGTTAAACTCCTGAACTAGTATAGATGAGCAATTGAACTTAGCCAACGATAGTTGATAGTTAGGATTAATTGTGGATAATTGAACCAATTCGTTAAGGCCTATCTAGGATCTGGAACCAACGATAGTTAGGACCTCTAGGTTGTTAGATAGAGTGATAGGTACCACCACAGTGGGTTTGTCAAACTCTTATGTTTAAGTCAAGAATTGTGCTTATTATTCTTAAATATTTTCCCTAATTTGATTCTTAATTCCTGATGAATACCCAATGCATGATGTCTTTTATCATATTGCAAACCGTTAAGTTGTTAGTCTTTCAGTTGAATTATCTCTTTGGAATAGCATGAATTAGAGTTGAATAATCAAAAGTGCAACCTTGGTTCTTCGTGGATTTGATCTCTAAGTACTACTACTATATTGTTGTGCACTTGTAGAAGATTTATAGGGCTAAAACTTTGTGACACCAGTAAATGAAGTCTTGAACTGCGTAGCTCCCAGTTGCAAGTTGTGCAATATCTCGTTCCTTGATAGATACCATAACCATGTCAAATGGCGCCTTGTCCCACGGATACGACATAAACATGTCTAAATTCTCAGCCATCTCTGCATGCACTTTCCTGATTTGGGCAGTGTGGGATGTTGGGAGGAGCAATCCATCAACAAGTACTATAGTTGCTAGACGCAGCTTGCACTCGCGGTCGGTTATGATATTCTTCTTGAGTAGAAGAATTGCGCGTTTCACCATGACTGCTTCTTCACAGCCAAACAAGGTTGTGTAGTAGGGTGGGTCGCTAGACACAGTGCTGCTCTTTTGCTTCTTCTTGGGACAATTAGGATATTTGCCATAGCAAAGGCCACTAGCAATTTTAAACTCGCACAGGGAAAACCGAATGGGAACACCCGCAAAAACAACTCAAATCTCTTTCTTCTTCTGAATGTTAAGTTGTCTGCTTAGAAGTTGAACTACAAAACTAGCAGACCAGGCAAGCTTGGACGTCACGTGTAACAAATCTATGCACTGACTTTTGAAGAAAAAACCTTTTTCTGTGCAAGAAGTAGTGAATGCACCAAAGTTTTCTTTGGTAGACATTAACCCTCTTGCCCCCTAAAAACTAGCAATCTGCAATGATCCAGGATGGGAGGTTTCTTGGAGCCATCCCAACACCTACATGACAGAATTCGTTAGAGAGGTCGTGTGCCAAAAAATATTTGATCAGTCTTAAGAATGTTTTAGCAGCAAACAATATAAACGACATCTTAGCAGCAGAGGTTTATAATTCGACATCTTAGCAGCAGAGCAAAAAATATTTGATCGCTAACATTAATGTTAGCAGCAAAAAAAAAAAATAGAAATGGTCGCGAACGTTAATCTTAGCAGAAAAAAATCGAAATTGCAGGTACTATTGGGTTAAACCTGATACACATCTAAAGTGTAAACATCAATATTTCGTAGCTACTCCCTTAAACGTAAAAGGTTTCATTGATTTATTGAAAGAAAAATCCATGAGAGGCTGATAAAAAGGCGTAAAACAAACTTTAAAAACACTGCATAATCTCACCAATACACATGACTAAAAAACTGAACTAATTAAGAGGAAATCAAACAGTTGGAGGTTGAAATCAAACACAAACGTGTTACAAATAATTTGTCGCTAACATTTTTGTTAGCAGCAGAAAAATAGAAATGGTCGCAAACGTTTATCTTAGCAGCCAAAAATCAAAATTGCATCTAATGTTGGGTTAAACTTTATACACATGTAAGAATGAATATCAAAAGGTTTCGTTGATATTTAAAGTAAAATCTGTGAGAGGCTAATTAGAAAGTTTAAAACAAATTCTAAAAAAGTGCAGAATCTCAACAATAACTTGAGTAAAAACTGAACTAATTAAGCAGAAAGCAAACAGTTGGAGGTTTGAAATCAAACACAAATACGCCTACCATAATAAAACTTGAACAGATTGTTAGATCATTTTGTTCCATAACTCATTTTGGTCAAGCTGTCTGCAACGAATAGAAAGAATTGGCAGCATATGACATTACACTACAAGCATCGTCTGCTTACGGCATTGTCTCTACCATAGACGCCTACTGACTGATGATCTTAACCCTAAACTAGACAACCTAAGTGAAAGTGTACTCGTCGATAAACCTGCAAGATCAAAAAACAGAAACACTTAAACAGATTATTCATTGACAGACCCAGATGGCAAACACAAAAAGGCGAACAACCCCAAGTGAGGCCCTAAGGCTAAAACCCTTAAAACAATTAAAAAATCGAACATCGGGAGTAGATAAACATACCTATGGCGAGCGAGGGTTTCCGCTGCTACAGTACACAACGGTGCAAATGTGAGTCCGGTGCGAATATCGTGCTAAGACCAAGAAAGGGGTGGATAAATCGGAACACGAAGAGATGCATGTTCGAGTGAGTAAGATGAATCTGTGATTATGTAACAATGGCGATGGTGCGAGAGGAAAGAGAGAGTGAGTTGGTTTTTTTTTTCTTTTACTAGACAGTCGTTTTACTTAACAAAAGATCTTGTACTTGTGGTTGACATTCTCACCTTGTCATAGAGCACATAAAAAAAACAAAAAACAGATTCTGCAAATCAAATGTCTCAATAAAGTATACATATTTTCTGATAAGTACTTAGGGGTAAAACATTGAAGTAGTGACCTATAAAGATAGCATAAATCTAATACCTAAATACGAAAAAATTTCTTGATATCTATTGCAATTTTTATTTTTTATTTGATAATTTTTAGTGTATTTTCTCGTTTAATTTGAAATATGTCTCATATTATTCGTATGTTATATATTTGTCTCCAGTATATTTATGTGTCAAAAGTTTTATAAAAATACTATGATTATATCCACGTTATAACGCAGAATCTAATTGTTTTTCAAAAGTTATTCACTTAAATTGTTAGATCCGTGCTGATATTTTGGAATATTATTTTTGAAATGTTGATTCAATGAGTGTAACCCGAACCAAAATAAACCTGTATTAGGGGAACCATCCGACAAAATACCCAAATGAAACATAAATCTATATATCCAAAAAACTAAGTCCGAACCCGAACTCAAACTAAATCAAAAACCAAATTTCAGCTTTCTACAGTTTTTTTATTATTAATACTTTTAATTTTAAAATTGTATATAAAAATATCTCTAAACCCGAACTTGATCTATACCGAAACGAACCATATCCAAAAAATAAAAATATATGAGTAAGTCTTGAATCAAAAAAATAAAAATACCGAATTAGAGGAACCGAACCCAAAAAAATACCATAAATGGGTCTTAAATCTATACACTTGGAAAACCGAGTCTAAACCCAAACCTGAATCAAATCAAGAACCGAATTTGTTACCGATATATTTATATTAAATTTTTTTTTAGAAAAAAACATTTTATTAGTTTTAAATTTTTATATATAAATATGTAACAAAACCTACCTTAATCCTATTTTTAATTGTTATTATAAACCATATGTTAATTTTATCCTAAAGTTTATGATACGATCAAAATGAAAGTACTTCTCGCTTTAATATATAAGATATAAAGGTAAATTGATTACTAAAACTTTTTTAAATAATTTATTGTTATTTTAGAAAAATATTTATCTTATATTTAATATTATATGATTGATCTGAATAGTATCAATGTTCTCTTTTGTAAAACATATACTGTAATGTTAGTTTTGTAGTAAATCTACATACACATAGAAATGGAAAGAAAAAAGAGAGAGAATAGTATACCGTTATTTAATCGATATTTTTTACATTTGGACCACACTAGTTTAAAAAGCTAAATTTTAAAACAGTGCTAGAATTGCAAGTGGCCTTTAATCTAGTGGCAAGAGTAAGTCTACTAAATGGCAGATGCACTTGCACATCCCAGGATCGAGTCCTGCCGCATGCATTATGCACGAACTTGATTAATGGGCCGGCCAGTTGTGGTCCAATATTGTTGACAAAAAAAAACCGTGCTAGAACATAATATAAATATTTTAAAATCTTTTTATGTCATTTATATTATTTGTAATTTATTAATATAAAATTACTTTTATTATACAAATATAAATGTTAAATTAAATAACATATAGTTATCAAATGACCTGTAATTATTAAGTAATTAAAATAATTTTTATGTTTTATAATTAAATAATATTGTCCAAATTTTATAGGCTCACACTACAAGAAAACATGTGATTTGTGACGGAAATTTGCGAGGGATATTTTCCGTCGCAAAAATTGCGATAGATTTGCGGCAAACTTGCGATGTATGGCAACATGTCGCAAGGACGTCGCAAAACCTGCGATGAATTCGCGACAAACTTGCAACGAATTACACTAAATCGCAAATCCGAAGCATATTTGCGACGTATTTGCGACAAATATTTTCTGCTGCAGTTTTTTGCGACGCATTTGCGATGACTCTGCGACATTTGCTACAGTACATCACAAATGAGTAGCAAATTTTCCTTTTTTCCCTATAAATAGACCCAATGGGAGATTGTAACTCCA
>OVBA01004589.1:0-22979 GCA_900406435.1 Lepidium aucheri
GAATTCCTTCCCACATCTCCGAAGCATAGTCGACGAGGGAGATTGAAGAACAAAGTTTTTCTTCAACACTTGCGAGAATCCAACAAATGATTAGAGAATTCACCATATCCCATCTCTCTGCATCATCAGTACCTTCTACAGGTCTCTTTAGGGTTCCATTTATGAATCCTAATTTTCTTTTGGTTCGAAGAGCATTCATCATGATCTATGACCATCTTTCGTAGTTAGCTTCGTTTAGCATGATCGAGGTAAGAATCTGACCACTATGCTCTCTAGGTTGAATCAAGTAAGGCGAAATCAACGCCGGTTCATTATTTGTTGTGGCTGCCATCGTTGAAATTAAGTAATTTTAGGGTTAGGGTTTATGAATTTTGATTAGGTTTTCGAGATCAAGGATGAAGGATCTCGAGATTGGATTTAGGTTTAGGAGCAACGAATTTGATTAGGCCAAGGGAGGCTCTGATACCATGTCAAGAAAAGTGTTGCTCAATAATCACTTGTTTTTCAATGATCGATTACAGCATATATATCAATGGAGTTTAACCTAGAAGATAATTGCTTAAACCAACAACACAAAACCAATATCATTATCATTAAACCCAATATGTCCTTTGTCCTCTAATAGTTTCCTAAGTTAATAAAGAGAGTCATTCTTTATACTTCTTTGATTTCTCATATTCGAAACTTTGAATTCTACAATTGGTATCAGAGCCTTAGGAGTCATAAGGGATCGAGTAATTAGGGTTTTAGTCACATGGGAGACGAACAAGCGTTGATACCTGCAGAGAAAAACAAAGGGGGAGGAAGCTCTTCCTCTATAGCATGTTAACCTCAACCAACTATACAGTTTGGGCCATAAGGATGAGGTTATGTCTCAATGTACATGAAGTATGGGAGGTAATTGAGAAAGAAATTAATGACAAGAAGAAGAATAACATGGCGTTAGCTCTTCTCTTCCAATCGATACCGGAGGATATGATCCTTCAAGTTGGTGAAATAAACACGGCCAAAGGTGTATGGGAGGCTATCAAATCTCGGAATGTGGGAGCTGAACATGTTAAGGAAGCTAGGTTAAAAACCTTGATGTCCGAATTTGACCGTCTCAAGATGAAAGAAACCGATACAATAAATGAATTTGTGGGAAAATTATCGACTATTTCATCAAGGTGCTCTTCTCTCGAGGAGAAAATTGAAGAAACAAAATTGGTGAAAAAATTCCTCAAGTGTCTTCCTAGAAAGAAATATATCCACATGGTTGCATCTCTTGAGCAACTTCTAGATCTTAAAACCGCATGCATTGAGGATGTAGTAGGACGAGTAAAGGCCTATGAAGAGAGAATCCTTGCCGAAGATGAAGAAGCTCAAAACGATCAAAAAGAGTTGATGTATTCGGAAACACAAAACAATTGGAGGAACCATAGTGAAGGATCGAGAGGAAGAGGCTGTGGAGGTCGAACAAGTTCTAGAGGTAGATGTCGTGGAAGGGGAAAAAGAGATTTTGATATCTCTAAGGTTATTTGTTACCGTTGTGACAAATACGAACATTTTGCATCAAAGTGTCCAAATCGATTGCTTAAACTCTGAGAAGCACAAGAGGATGAAAACGGCCAAGAAACACAAGAAGGTGATGATTTATTTCTACATGAAATTGTATTTCTAAATGAAGAGAATTGCATACCAAGTAAATTCGAAACCAACAACCAAGAGAGCAAAACTTGGTATCTCAATAATGGAGCAAGCAATCACATGACCAAAGATAGAAGGTACTTTACTAAACTCGATGAAACCATCACTGGAAAGGTGAGATTCAGAGATGACTCACAAGTTGATGTTAAAGGGAAAAGTTTGACTTCTTTCGTTGATCAAAACGGGAATGAAAAAGTGATGAAAGATGTGTATTTTATTTCCAATTTGAAGAGTAACATCATAAGTCTTGGACAGCAACAGAGGAGAGATGTGATATTAGGTTAGAAGGAGGCAATCTAATTATGCATGATCAAGAGGGGAAGCTTATTGTGAGCGCCAAACAAATTAGAAACCGCTTGTACAAGGTACTTATGGATATAAAGGATATCACACAATTGCATCTTACTAGATTGAGTGAATCAAGTAGATGGCATTCGAGATTATGGCATGTAAATCTCAAAACAATGAAGAGGATGGTCAATGGAGGATTTGTTAAAGAACTTCCAAAGATTCGTGTTTAGAAGAAGTATGTGGTTCTTGCTTATTTGGAAAACAAACAAGAAAAGCTTTCCCACAAGCCACACAATTTCGAGCAAAGAAGAGTCTAGAGCTCATCATGGAGATCTTTGTGGTCCAATAACACCATCAATGGCTGCTGGAAATAGGTACATTTTCGTTCGCATTGACGATCATAGTAAGTATATGTGGACAAGTTTGTTGAAGGAGAAAGAAGAAATATTTAATAAGTTCAAGTGGTTTAAGGAAATCATCGAACAAGAAACAAAAGAAAGGATACAAGCTTTCCGAACAGATAGAGGTGGAGAGTTTCTATCAAAGGAATTCAATACTTTTTGTGAAGAAAACAAGATCAAAAAGCACTTAACGACACCATATACTCCACAACAAAATAGAGTTGTAGAGAGAAGAAATCGAACTCTCATGGAGATGTCTAGAAGCATTATGAAACATATGCGTGTTCCAAACTACTTGTGGGGAGAAGCGGTGAGACATTCTACATATCTTATTAACCAAATTTCTACAAGAGCTCTTAAAGGGAAAACACCATATGAGATGTTGAGAAGGAAATGCCTAACATCAACCATGTCCAAGTTTATGGGTGTATTAGCTATGCTAAAGTTGAGACACCACACTTAAAGAAACTATATGAACGATCTAGGATGCTTGTTCATCTTGGAACTGAACCCGGATTAAAAACATATCGATTGTTTGATCCTCTTACTCGAAAAATAGTTGTGAGCCGAGACGTTGTGTTCGATGAGACAAAAGGACTGAATTAGAGCAAAACCAATAACGAGATGCACAATAATAAACAAAGGTTCCAATATGAACTTACTCACCATGAAAATCAAGGAGAAAACATGACTAGAAACGAAGGAAAGGAGGTTACTTCTAGGGAAAGTAATGAAAACTTATGCTGCAAGCAACATCCAAGGAGTCACGAATGAAAAAGAAGAATCCGATGAGAATGGTTCACATATCGAAGAAGAATTGGAAGAACCTAATCCAATCTTGAGAAGGTCACAAAGACAAGTCACTAAGCCAAAACATCTTGAAGACTATGTTTTACTTGCAGAAAAGGAGCGAGAAAGGTTACTTTTTGTGTTTAGATGATGAACCTAGAACTTTTAGTGAATCAAAGGAGTTAAAAGTATAGATTCTTGCTTATGAAGATGAGATTTCTTCCATTGTTAGAAACGAGATGTGGGATCTCGTGGAACTCCCGGAAGGAATGAAAGCTATCACACTTAAGTGGATTTCAAAATCAAGAGAAACTCCAATGGAAGCATTAAGAAGTACAAAGCTCGTTTAGTTGCTAAAGGCTATGTTCAAAGACATAGAATGACTATGAGGAAGTGTTTGCTCCTGTCGCTAGACTTGAAACCATTCGACTACTAATTAACTTGTCGGCATCTTATGGATGGGAGGTTTATCATCTTGATGTCAAAACAGCATTTCTTAATGGTGAACTTAAGAAAATCGTTTATGTGTTACAACCAGAAGGTTTCGAAGTTAAGGGAAGTGAACACAAGGTTTACAAACTCAAGAAGGCCTTGTATGGACTAAAGCAAGCACCAAGCGCTTGGAACATCAAGCTAAACCAAGTTCTCAAGGAACTTGAGTTCGAACGTTGCATCAAGAAACCATCAGTTTATAGGAAGGTAATGGCACAAGAAATTCTACTAATTGCTGTCTATGCAGATGATCTTTTTGTCACCGAAACAAGTAGAAAAATAATTGATGAGTTCAAGGAAGAGATGTCCACAAAATTTGAGACGTGCGACATGGGAAAGTTGACATATTATCTTGGCATTGAAGTAAACCAATACAAAGAAGGGATCACCTTGACTCAAAGAAGGTATGCACTTAAAATCTTAGAGGAATCAAGTATGAGTGAGTGCAATTTGGTTCATGTTCTAATGGATTCAGGATTGAAGTTATCAAAATCGGAAGGGGAAGAAGAAATAGATCGTACAAATTTTCGGAAAACAATTGGATGTCTTCGATATTTGTTGCATACTCGTCCGGATTTTTCATATAGTGTTGGAGTCTTGAGTTGCTATATGCATAATCCAAGAGAGTCTCATGGAGCTGCCATGAAACAATATCTAAGGTACCTAAAAGGAACTACTACACTTGGTCTAGCATTCACAAGATCTCCTACAAAGGTACCAAAGCTTGTTGGTTTTAGTGATAGTAGTTACAATGTGGATCCCGATGATGGAAGAAGCACCACCCAACACATCTTCTATCTCGGATCAAGCCCAATCTCATGGTGTTCCCAAAAGAAAGATAATGTGACTCTTTCATCGTGTGAAGCTAAATTTATGGCTGCAACTGAGGCGGCTAAACAAGCAATTTGGCTTCAAGAACTCGTAAGTGATATCATGGGATTGACAATTGAGAAGGTGCCGATTTGCATTGATAATAAATCGACAATAGCACTCACCTCAAATCCAGTGTTTCATGAAAGAAACAAGCATATTCGTACAAGATATCACTTCATAAGAGAATGTGTTGAGAATGATCAACATGTTCCCGGAAACATGCAAAATGCAGACATTCTAACTAAGGCTCTTGAAAGAATCAAATTCAAATAAATGAGAGACTACATTGGAGTTAAATACATAGAAGAAATTGACATTAAGCTTAAGGGGGAGAATGTTAGATTAAGCTTAATGTCAAAGACTTGTTGAGAAAGTTAGGTAGTTAGGTTTGATAAGATTTATGAGATATTTTAGGAGTTATCTAAAATATATGTTTTTCTAATTGTAAAAAGAAATTATCTAACCTATAAAAGGAGATGCCAATGTGTGGCATAACTTTGTGAGATTAAGATTGAGAGTTTATGTTTTGCATTGAGTTTTCTAAGTTAAGAAAGAGAGTCATTCTTTATACTTCTTTGATTTCACATATTTGAACCTTTGAGTTCTACATTAAATACACACAAACTATCACATATAATATCAGAAATACCTAAAGTTTGCTTCTTTCTTAATTGTACACACAATTAAAATTAAAATTCTAATTCTACCTGATTTTGAATTATACATTTTTATGAAAATAAATAGAAAAAAACTTGAATTGAAACCGATTCAAAAATTTTAAATAATTGATTGAGTCTTAAATCAATAGAACAAAAAATCCAAAAATATTTTGTAACGTTCATTGATGATCACACAAAATACTTTTATGTATATCTCTTACATAGCAAAGATCAAGCCTTGGAAAAAATTAAAGAATATAAACGAGAAATTGAAAATCAACTCAGCAGCACTATCAAAATAGTCGGTAGTGACAGAGGCGGTGAATATGATGGACCTTTTAATGCATTTTGCAAAGAAAATGGTATTATACATCAAACAATAACTCCATATTCACTAGAATCTAATGGAATTGCTGAAAGAAAAAATCAAACTTTAAAAGAGATGATGAATGCGATGTTGTAGGAATCTGGTTTACCAATCTGTGGGGGGGGGGGGGGGGGGGGAAGCAGGGCGNTTTCCACACAAAGTCACCAGAAAAACTCCATATGAGCTTTGGAAAGGATCGCCACCTTCGTATAAATACCTCAAAATGTGGGGGTGTTTAGCAAAAGTGGCAGTACCACCTCCTAAAAAGGTCACAATCAGACCAAAAACTGTTGATTGTGTTTTTCTCGGATATGCACATAACAGTTTTGCATATAAGTTCCTAGTTATCAAATCAGAGATACCTGATATCCATGTCAACACAATAATGGAATCAAGAAATGCGTCTTTCTTCGAACACGTGTTTCCATATAAGGATAAACGAAATCTAAAGCGAACTAGTGAAGAAAGAGATGAAACGAATCATGCGCCAAGTATATCTGGAACTTCTCTGTCAAACTTAGAAGATAAAAAAGATGAACATAGACGCAGCAAAAGAGCTTGTCAGGAAAAAACTTAAGGTGATGATTTTTTGATGATTTTTCTTGTAGATAATGAAACCAAGAAATTTCTCCGAAGCCATGTCTAAACCAGACGCTTCCTTCTGGAAAGAAGCTGTCAATAGTGAGATGAACTCCATTATGCAAAATCATACTTAAGAGTTAACCGATCTCCCTGAAGCGTTTAAAGCACTTGGCTGCAAATGGATTTTCAAAAAAAAGGTGAAAACCGTTGGCTCAATAGACAAACACAAGGCTAGACTCGTGGTGCAAGGATTCAGACAAAAAGAAGGTCTAGACTTCTTTGACACATATTCTCTGGTGACGAGAATAACCTCCATCAGAATGATGATATCAATCGCAGCATTAAGAGACTTGGAGATTCATCTAATGGATGTAAAAACAGCTTTTCTAAACGGAGAACTAGAAGAGAAGATTTACATGAAACAACCTGAAGGGTTTGTTATTCCAGGACAAGAACATAAAGTCTGTCAACTTGTTAAGTCATTGTATGGTTTTAAACAAGCTCCTAAGAAATGGCATGAAAATTTTGAAAATGTAATGATGTCAAATGGATTTAAAATAAATGAGTGTGATAAATATATCTACATTAAACAAACTAAAAATGTATATGCATTGCTCTGTTTATATGTAGATGACATGCTTATTATTGGAAGCAACAAGGACATAATCCAACAAATTAAGAACTTACTCAACAGTAAGTTTGACATGAAAGACATGGATCTTGTCGATGTCATCTTAGGGATTAAAATCACACGAACCTCCGATGGAATTATTCTGTCACAAGATCACTATGCTAAAAAGATTCTTGAACGATTCAGGAACTATACAAGTTGTACTGCAAAAAACCCTGTTGACTCTCAACTTCACTTGACCAAAAACTCAGGGGAAGTAGAGTCACATGTAGAGTATGCACGAGTAATAGGAAGTCTTATGTACTTAACTAATTGTACTAGACCTTATCTAGCACATGCAGTTAATGTACTAAGTTGTTACTCAAGCAATCTAGGACATAAACACTTGAAAGCCATAACTAGAATACTGAATTACTTACAATATACAACAAGTTATGGGTTGCAAGAGAACCTCAAGTATTGGAAGGATGCAGTGATGCTAACTGGATTTCTGATTCCAAAAACTCGAAATCCACAAGTGGATACGTTTTTACCCTAGGAGGTGCAACAATATCTTGAAAATCTTCCAAACAAACTCTGTTAGCTCGATCCACCATGGAGTTAGAGTTTATAGCTTTAGATAAAGCTGTAGAGAAGCAGAATGGCTTCAAAAATTTTTGGAAGATATTCCTATGTGGGAGAAACCTATGTTGGCACTACACGTTCACTGTGATAGTTAATCGACTATAGGACGAGCACATAATAATCTCTATAATGGCAAATCTCGTCATATAAGGAGACGACATAAAACCATTAGACACTTGATCTCAAGTGGTGTTATCATAATAGATTACATCAAGTCAGCTGACAATCTAGCAGATCCTTTTATTAAATGACTATCTCGAGATAAAATAGTAAAATCATCAAGAGGAATGGGTTTAAAGCCTATGACTTCAGAAGATGTCTAGTGGAAACCCTACCTACATGACTGGAGATCCCAAAAAGTAGGTTCAAAGGAATAACTAAATCAGACAATATCTTCAGAAGTGCACAATGAATATTACAACTCTACCTAGTTCCTAAAGATGACAAACAGTGCAACCTGTAGGTAGTTGAGGATAAGTTTAAAACTTTTAATGATTTGAGTACAATATTTGGTTAATAAGTGAAGTATTACAGGTTACTTCTAAACATCCAAAAGTTGGGTAAATCACCTAGTGAGTGTGAAATAAAGGCCATTTATAGGAGAATGAAGGTAAGGCTATACTCTCCAAGTTCATTCATGACTTACTAGGCAAAGTTCAAGGCCACAATGGCCACAATAGAGAGAACTTATTTCTACTAGAAAGTGAGCTGGGTTATATTTGTTGTATAGGTTTACACTAAACTTCTGGGTGGTTCAAGACATCATGTTCACCTCCTGGCCAAGTAGACCCGACATATATTAACAATGAGTGGTTCAAAGCTGAAAAATGCTACCTACTCAGACACAACACAGTTTCGTCTACACTCTCGAAAGTCTGTCACCCAGTCTAGTCTATAGGATAAGTCTAGTCAATAGAGTCTTCGAGTCTTTTTAGTCATATGTTTAGAGTCATTTCTATTCATGTGGGGGATTGTTGGGCCAACGATTTTATAGAGTTAAAGCCAATAGGCTTAATGGATCAAATCTTGGCTTAGATGAATGAGAAATGAGAATTGGGGTATAAAGCCTTATCATTTAAGTTGTTAAGTTATGTAAAAGTCCCACATCACTAAGAAAAACTTTCTTGCACGTGTATATATATATATCATTACACTTGTAAGGTAGTTTAAAGAGCTTAGAGGAGAGAAGCAAAACACCTCAAGCGCACTGCCGCCACCGCTGCCGTGCTGTGCTCGTGCTCAGGGCTCGAGGGAATGTGGGCTTTTGGCCCACAACGCACGTTTTCTTTTTCGAGTCAAACCTACGGGAAAGATTTAGTCTTAATGGTAAAGATCTCGTATTAAAAGGCTCTTAAATGTTCCGTGTGATCTTTGGGATTCGGTATTAAACTGACAACGTGATCTTCGGGATTCGATATTGAACTGACAGCGTGATCTCCGTGATTCGGTCATAAATGACAGCGTTATCTCCGAGATTCGGTACTAAATGGACGCTGGCTCATCCTCCTATAAATATCGAGCTCCTTCTCTCATTCCATACACAACTTACAAAAAACAACAAAACAATTCCTTACCGTCTGTCCGAGAGTGTAGAGTAGACATAGTTCGCAAATTCTCGGCGTTGGCGTTTTTTCGACCGGTCTAGTCACAGTTCTATTATGAGACTCAAAAACACATCAACCCGAGAGACCATAGGCGATTATTGAGTTAAGGTAACGAAACTACGGTCTCAGCTCTGTGTAATTTTCTTACCTTACTTTGTTTTTAATCGTTTATTATTATTCCTAAACTTGATTCGAGTTTATAGCTCCTATAAAATCTTGTGTAGCTACCTTATAAATCAAATATCAACATTTTGATTTAATTACTGTTATATTACATGGAAGGTATATATAAATATCCCTAAATTATGTTCATATTGACTTGCCAATGGATCCTGATGAAAAATAACGTGCGATATATATTTAACCACGGAAACGTGTTTTAATCAAGTGGTTAATTTTAAGTTCTTTTTGATCCATATAGTATTGTTAGGGATTGGAGACTAGATCTTGTCGATCTAAATATAAAAAAATAGAAAACACATATAAACGTAGATGGTTTGTACTAGTTAGCACGAATGTAGACGTAAATGTTTCAAATCAAGCTTGAATAAACAGTTTCCGACTTTAAAAAGGTTTTTTTTTTTCTTAAAACTGAAATTTGATTAAAAGAGAGTTGCAAAGTTTAAACCTAGAAGACAAAAAACAAAAGCTCGGCTTGTAGCCGAATACAGTCCGATAAACATAACGAAAAAAACAAACCAAAAGCCTTAATGTTGCTTGATCGAGAAAACATAACTAGAGTGATCAAAATATTAAACTAGCAAACTGTTATAGACCATTAGATCTAAACTTTATGTACTTAGGGAGAACACCGGTGGCGAGAGGCTCCAAAGAGAGTGGTGAGCTTTGTGTTTACAAAATATCGGTTTCTTTATTTTTAGCTTTTTTTGTTTGTTTGTTGTCATCCGTTATTTGACTTTCTTTTGAACTATATTTATGGCTATTTGTCATATCAGAGCTAATGACATAAAATTAACAACGAATATGATACCGCATTCGTAACAGATTTCAGTTTTGAGATAATTTAAAAACCTAATCATGAAGAACAAATCAAATCCCAAAAAACAATTAAGGTAATGAAACGAGACTAATTCTCTATAAGGTTAAAAAAAAAAAGATGACGCTTAACATTGATAAATTTGTAAAAACCCTAGCGTGGTTTCTTGTGATGCACGTCACCGTTGTCTCATATGCGAAGAGAGGTCATTTCGTCACAACAGAGCTGAGGATACGTAATGGAATGCAAGGCTTGAAACGTCCAGAGATCGTTTACCACTGTAAAGCTATAAAAAGTGGTCTTAATTATGGATGGCGACGATCTATAAGGCCACCATTAGGCCATTCTTTCTATGTACTCTTGGAAGGCGGCGAAAAACTAGAAGAAGAGATTCACCGTTGCCATTTCCGGTCAGTGCTCGGAACTATCGATGTCGATATCCGTATGACTGTGATTGAAGCCGAGATTTGTAATTTAAGAAAGGAATGTGCGGTTCATGAGGTAACACCAGAAGGGATACTGTTCGAGGGTAAGGAATGGGATTTTACGGAGAGATATCCAAGACTGGTACCTCGGAAATACCTTGAGGGTAAGTGGAAACCCTGGCCAAAGCGCAGCCGCAGCGGCCCGGGAAGCAAACGTCCCTCTGGGGGTTCACAATGATTCTAGTGCCCATGAGGGTTCTCATCAAATCAATATGGATCATTGGGATTTCATGCGTAAGAGAGATTGTATTTAAAGAGAATATCATTGACAGTGGAGTTATATTTTTTAATTGTTTTGTTAATGGGTGGAATTAATTTTGTTTATCTTTGATTATTATATATGTAGTTTGTATTGCAATATATATAACTTTTTCAACCAATTTGATCGAAAAGTCTAAATCCATGATCCATCTCCTAAGTCCTAAACAATAAACAATATCACGTGGAATACTAACTTCCTCGAATCAACAAACAAATGTTGATTTAATTATTTACTAAAAACACTTCTCCATTTTCCAAAATATATTGATCTCATTAATATATAATTTACATGTTAGTTTGTATTATTGTCAAAATTACAAAAACTGATTTGTGTCAACAATTAGATTGACAAGATCTTATTTATAGCCTAAACTCACTTCTTAAAATTCATTTTTAATTTTTCACATGTAGCAAGCAGAGATTGAACCCCTGATTTCAAAACCATTAATTAGCTCATCTACCAACTAGACTAAAAAGAGCTCGATATATATTCAAACTTGTTACCATTCAGTTTCTTTTTCTCAATACATTTTCTTCCAATAAAGAAACTAATTTATCCTTCCAATTCATACGTTAAAATAAAGAACTTTCTTATGGATTGTTGATGCAACAAGATATTTGGATAAGTTCCATATAGGTTTAAACTTGAAGTTGATTTGGCTCCTGTTTTTGAAGAGTGACTCTATTTAGGTGGCCTGAAATAAGATGCACAAATTCTCCAGCACAGCAGATTTCTGGTCTTTTCAAAAGAAGCCAAGCCAAAATTGGAATTAAGGTCCATATCGAGGCTTCAAATGCTTGCAGGAAAGTTCCTCAGTTGCACTTTCGATAATGGTTGTGATATAAGTTTCTGGTGGGACAATTGGTCCCCTCTGGTCCCTTGTTGCAGTCCATGATTATTTTTCAACAAGTGATCTCCCTCTTTTGCCCCAGAGCGAGGACACCTAAGCTTGGAATTCACTGCTAGCCGAGCATGTCCTCTATTCTCATCCTCTCTGACGTGGGAGGAGATTAGAAACTGAGCTGATTAGTCCTGACTATAAAATCCGATATCCGAAATCCAAACCGAAACCTACCCGAGAAATAAGAACCGAATCCGAATCAAACCCGACAAAATACCCGAATGGATCCAAAATTTATGTACCCGAAAAACCGAACCGGAACTCGAACCGGAACCGAATAAACAATCAATGGGTACCCGATATACTTTTGTTAAATTTAGGTTTTTTAGATTTATTTCTATTACTTCTTTACTATTTTTGAATTTTTATATATAAATACCTGAACCCGAACCCGATCTATACCCGAATCGAATCAAACCCAAAAAGTAGAAAGTACCAGAGACATACTTTATTTTAGGACCATATATATAGTTGTTTTATCGTTTCAGAAAGTACCAAAGACATACTTTCCAACTCAGAGAGTACTTTGTAAGCTGGGAGAAGAATTCCATCATACTTTTGAGAAGATTTCTGAACCCTTTTTATTAATTACAATCGAATTTCATGTTCTTCATCATTATGCCTTCTATTGTTTGTTTAATCATGTCTAAGTAGTTACCTAATCAGGTTTAAGGTTTCTAGGGATTTATGAATCAATGATTAGGGATTAATAGGATTTGATCTATAGAATTCAAGCAGTAGTAGATCAATGGTGAGAGAATGGAGCAGAGTACCATTGTGAGCAAGATTCTCAGGTCTCTAACTCCAAAGCTTAACTATGTGGTGTATTCAATCGAGGAATCCAATGATTTGAACACCATGGGTATTGATGAATTTCACGGCAATTTATTAGTTCATGAAGGTCAGATCTGGGGACAGCAAGAGGATGAGCAAGCGTTAAAAGTATCTCATGATGAGAAAACAAACAGAGGAACAGGGCGTGGATGTGGTGGTTCGAAGGGAGGTCGTGGTAGAGGACGAGGAAGAACCAATAAAGCACTTATTGAGTGCTATACATGCCACAATTTGGGACATTACTCCTATGAATGCCCATATTGGGAAAAGAATGCTAACTTCACTAATCTTGGTGATGAAGAAGAGCTGTTACTAATGGTTCAGAACGATGTTGAAGAAAACCAAGAAGAAATGTGGTTTCTTTATTCCGGTTTCAGTAACCACACGAGGGGAGCAAAACTTGGTTTCTAAGCATAAATGAAGAATATAAAGGAGTAATCAAGCTTAAGAATGATATGAAGATGGCCACAGTAGGAAAAAGGAACATTCGAGTGCAAGTAAATGGTGTCTCACATGTCGTCTCTAATGTGTACTATGTACCTAATCTGAGAAACAACTTACTAAGCATAGGTCAATTGCAAGAAAAAGGACTATCTATTCTAGTACAAGGAGGGCAATGTCGTCTGTTTTATCCACCCAAGTGGGAAATTATGAGCACTAATATGAGCTAGAATAGAATGTTTTACCTTCTAGCATCCAAACCGCTGAGGAATTCACTGTGTCTACAAACATAAGAAGTTATTGATAAGGAAACTCATCTATGGCATTGTCGGTATGGACACTTGAATCATGATGGTTTAAGGATGTTGTCAACCAAAGGAATGGTGCTTGGTCTGCAAGATTAGAAAACTACAAAGGAGAAGTGTCATACCTACATTAATGGCAAGCATCAGAAAACATCGGTACCAAAGAAGAGTGTGTGGTGAGATGATATGTGTGAAAATTATGCTAGTTTCCATTGTCATTTTGCATCATTATCCATCATATAGGACTCATATGATCTCATTCTAGCTAGTATTTTGCATACCTTGCACATTAGTCTTATGAGCAAGCATATGCATATTTTTCACTTTTTTAGTCATTTTAGGTGATTTGGAGCTATGTATGTAGGAATTGAGGATGAATAGACAAACAAGGAGATGAAGTAAAATTCATCAAACAAACTAGAAAAGTTGGTTGCTGAGAACCTTGACCATTTTAGTTGAGACAATGCCTTTGGTGAAGAACCAATACTACGTGCTTAAAACTACTGATCGATGAAAGTCCTACCATGAATGTAATTGGATGAAATTTGGGAAAAATAAATCCATAAGAGTAAGCTTTGTTCGTGGTTTGAAGGCATTTGGACAAGCGGTTAGAAAGATATGAGAAATTTACTCAAGATATGTCATTCTGTCGCGAAGATTAAGCTGAAGACTTTCTGGGAAAGCTCAGGTCGACCTCTAGCTCGACGAGAGAGGTTGACGCCAAGCCAAAACACACACAAGACTTATGGAACTCACCAGGTCGACTTCCAGCTCGACCTCACCACCTCGACCTTTCTACCTCGACTCGACCTCACGAGCACGTGTTTTGTTTTGAGTTATCCGACATGGTTTGTCCCTGGTCGACCCGGTTATGTTTTAAAACATTAAAACTCAATTTTTTAGGGTTTTTTAGAGACATCTTTCAAGCTTTCTTTGATTTTTTTGAGAAGCCACTTGAGAGAGAGAGGGAGAATAGTTGGAGACCCTTTTGGGGATGATGATCTTTGGATCATCATCTCCCATCTATTAAGATTTCTTGTTTTCTTCTTTTATATTCCTTTCATTATGTTTATGCTTTTGGTTATGGTTAAATTATTTCATTATTTCATTGTTTCAAGTCTTTGGTGTTTGAGTAGTGAAGTGATATGCTGATGGTTAGGTAGATCTTAGGATTTGATAGTTGAATCTTCTGTTTAAGTTGATAGACATATATATTCCTTCACTTATAGTGGTTTTAATGTGAGATTTATCTTGATCACTTAAATTTAGATGCTATGATATTTTCTGCCAGGAAGGGTTTTTAGAAAATTCTCGGACTTTTTTGTGAGCTAAGCTTTCCTAGGCATTGGAAGATGAAGTTAGGGTGTTTAGTGGTGAGCTTGAGTTTATTGCTTATTGATCTTTGAATTTGAAAATGAAAGTTTAGATAGATTCATTGATTGATAAAGAGATCAATGCTATGGAAGTGGGTTGATCCATTTTGAGTGTCTAATGCCCTAAGATGGTTCTTGATGAGTCTTAAAATATCATTGATTTGATTATAATCATCCTTTGATCAATTTCCTTACCTAAAACCTATTGCTAGTGGATGTTTTGTCTTGTTTAATTTTCTTGTTGTTTGTTTTAAATTGGTTTCTTTGCTTGGTTTAGTTTGCTTTTTTTATAGTTTTAGTAGAATTTTAATTGAATCCTAAATTCGACTTGATTTACCTTTAGTTTGATTCTCATAGTCCTAATATGTTAGTTCTAGGTTCCTTGTGGATTTGAACATGAAGTGCTTGTAGTGATAGTTGTTTCTGTTTGTTGATTTAATTGGTTGTTTGCAAAAACATAACCTCAATTTGGCGTCGTTGCCGGGGAATATATACAATTAGCCATTGGGATTTGAATTAGATTTAAGACTATAGTTTTTTTCTTTTCTTTTGGATTGGTTACTAACTTTTTTTCAAGTGTTTGTTCTTCTTGAAGATACAATTACAAGGGAGAAAGCATGGCTTCAGATTTAGCCTCCATGATGAAGGCTTATTTAGAAGCTCAAGAGAGAGATATATATGACTTAGTACCTCACTAATCATCATGGCTTTGAAAGCACTCCCACTTATTAAAAGGACTTACATATGGAAACTTTTCTCAAGGAAACCAATATGGGTATGGTGAGAAATGCCAATCTTAGGACATGGAGTACGACCATGGAGAAACTTATCCTTCCCCGATCTCCAATAAAGAAGAAATTTGCAACTTGTTGAAGTTGGCTTTGGACGGACAAGAGTAGTTTTACAAGAGTACTTTAAGCAGGATTAATGCCATGGAGTTTGCTTTGGAACAAAACTATAAGGATATGACCACTCACGAGAAAATGACAGATGAGAGTATGCTGATAAATAGTCACGAATTTAGTTCCACAATCACTCCATCCACACCAACTAGTATTGAAGATTCGAGTAGTTTCACTTTTCCTTGTGCCATTGAGAAGAACGACCATAAATACTTGAGTTGGAACACCATTGAGGAGTCAGTAAACTCTTGTGAGGAAGAGAGTAACGAAACCCATCTTATAAATATGAGACAAGTTCTAGCACTAGTGAAGAGTCCAACGGAATTGGTAAGGAAACAATCGATGATTACCCTTTGAGTAAACTCAAGGCACCAAAGGAGGACCTTGAATTATTACCAAAGGAGGATAAATTCCTACACGAAGCTAAAGAGACCATAAAATGACTTGAACTTCTTCTTGGTTATGAGGTTGATGAGAATTGTGATAAGGTATGAATATCCTTGTGAAGACGTGGTTGTTGAATGCATGGAAAACACAATGGAAAACTCAGTTTTTGAGAATGAGCCCTCAACTAAGGAACATATGTATGTCCAATACATATTTAATCAGGAGACAAAGGTTGGAAAGCCTATAGAGAAACAAGATAATTTCACTGAAAAGACCTAGAAGGAGGGTAATGACGAGGAATTTCCAATGGTACAACTATTTAGCAAGCATCTTGGCATAATCTTCACTTTTGAATTGGGCATAGATGATCACTGGAAGGTACCATTCTTTGAGGAGGATATGATGAAGGAATTTAGGGGATGGTTCTATGATGAGTATTATCATGGAGATCTAAGCTCATATCTCACTCCTTTCTGAAAAGTGAGAGGGGAGTCGATTTTGAGGACACATTTACGGAGAAGATTCCGCTTTCCGATCCTATCACAACATAAATAGTGGTGCTATACGTTGAACTTGAGATGTAAAACAAGCACACTTAGGAGGCAATTCCATGGACAATGCCGCCAAGGACTCGTCATGCCGCAAAGCTACAATGATCCAACTCCATATACCAGCCTCCACTCTATAAACAAGGTACCAAATCACCACCTCTGTATATATTTCTAGGTCTTTTTTACTTTATTTGAATTTGCATTTGCCGATTCCTCTTTTTTTGGGTTAACTTCCTCACCGAGACGATGAGAAATAAGTCTGTACTTTGATTTTACTTGTTTTGCTTTTCCATTTATTTGAGTCTTGCATGTAATATTTGGCATTGCACTTTACATTTTTTTTTTCGAAAAACATGCATTTAGTTTCACTAGCATTTGTTTAGGATTGAGTAGAGAAGCATTTAAGATTGCATCATCATTTACATATTTAAATTTTGAATTTTCTTGCTTGAGGTGAAAAATCATGTTAGGTTGATGTCTAGTGACCATTATGAGCTCTTTGAGTCAAAGTTGTGCCCTTTAAAAAGTTAATAGATCATTCACCCGGAATTCTTATACTTGGGTTGTGTCTTGAAAAAACTTTAAGTAATTCTTTAATTGAATTTAAACTGCTGATTTAGGACCGTGAGACGCATTGAACATTTTCCTTCATTGAGCTTATCTTGACAAACCAAGTGATGAATCTTTCTTACAATTGAGTCCATTCGGTGATACCTTAAGTGAACCGGGAATTTGCATAAAATGGTACATTTTCATGTCTCATTTAGAGAGTGGAGAAAAAGAAATGAAGCAACCCTCTCGTATTTTTTGATCCTTTATATGGACATGAAACAGACCTCTAACCGGTTGTTTATCCTAAAAATTTGGACATGTGCAAATAAAGTTAAAACAAGAAAATAATAAGAACTTAAATGAGAATACATAGCAAATGTCTTCCTAAGTTCAAGGAAGTTGAATCATATGTTCTTTGATCGAAAGTTCCTTACAAAGTTGAATTATATTTGGTGTTTCTAAGAGGATGAGGGTTCATATGTACATTACCATTTTTGGCTTGATGAGTTGTTCGTTTTAGGTTAGATATTCCATTCGTTTTTCAAACTTCTTTTTCGGTTTTGTAGTTTGTTTGCTTAAAGAAAAATGCAAGTCCAAAGGAGTTGTATGCATGAATATTATGCTAGTTTCCATTGTCATTTTGCATCATTCTCCACCATATATGACTCATTTGATCACATTCTAGCTAGTATTTTGCATACTTTGCACATTAGAGTCTTAGGAGCATGCATATGCATATTTCCCATTTTCTCTTGTCATTTTAGGTGATTTGGAGCTATGTATGGAGGATTGGTGACTTGGGGATTGATATAAAAGCAAGGAGATAAAATGAAATGCATCATACAAACAAGGAAAGCTGGTTGCTGAGAAACTTGACAATTTACAGTTGAGACAATGCCTTTGGTGAAGAACCAAAACTATGTGCTTAAGATTACAGATCGATGAAAACCTTAACATGAACGGAATTGGATGAAATTTGGGCACAAAATACCCGCAAGAGTTAACTTTCATTTGGTGGTAGTTTGAAGGCATTTGAACAAGCGGTAGAAAGATATAACAAATTTACTCAAGATAGGTCATTCTGCCATGAAGATTAAGCTGATGACTTTCTAAGAAAGTTAATGTCGACCTCCAGATCGACGGGAGAGGTTGACGCCAAGAGAAAACACACACAAGATTTCTGGAACTCACCAGGTCGACCCTTGGCTCGACCTCACGACCACACATTTTATTTTGAGTTATCCAATCCGGTTTGTTCCGGGTCAACCTGGTTCTGTTTAAAAAAACTAAAACCCAAATGTTTAGGGTTTTTTAAAGATATCTTTCAATCCTTTTTTGATTTTTTGAGCAGCCAGTTGAGAGAGAGGGAAAATAGTTGGAGACCTTTTTGGGGATGATGATCTTTGAATCATTATCTCCCATCCATTAAGATTTCTTGTTTTCTTCTTTTTATCTTCCTTTCATTATGTTTATGCTTTTGGTTATGGTTAAATTCTTATCTTATTTCAAGTCTTTGGTGTTTGAATAGTAAAGTCATAGTTTGATGGTTAGGTAGATCTTCGGATTTGATAGTTGTATCTTCTGTTTAAGTTGATAGATCTATGGATTCCTACAATTATAGTGGTTTTAATGTTAGATTTATCTTGATCACTTAAATTTAGATTATGAGATTTTTTCGCCTGGAAGGTGTTTGTGAAAATCCCCGAATGACTTTTTTGTGATTTAAGCTTCCCTAGCCATTGGAAAATGAAATTTTAGTGTTTAGTGGTTCTAATGATCTTGAATTTATTGCTTATAGATCTTTGAATCTGCAAATGGAAGTTTAACTATATTCATTGATTCATAAAGGGATCAATGCCATGGAAGTGGGTTGATCCATTTCAGTGTCTAATGCACTAGGATGATTCTTAATGAGTTTTTAAAACATCATTGATTCATTTATTATCCTTTGATCAATTGCCTTGCCTAAAACCTAGTACTAGTTTGTATTTTGTCATTGTTTACTTTGCTTGCTATTTGTTTTAAGTTGATTTCTTTGTTTGATTTTGTTTGCTTTGTTTTAGTTTTATCAGTCTTTTAGTTAAATTCTAAATTCAACTTGCTTTAGCTTAAGTTTGATTCTCATAGTCCTAATGTGTTAGTTCTAGGTTTCAACTGTTGCACTCAGATTTATGTGATCCCTGCTTCTCACAGCAACAAACGGTACATTATAAACTTTATTAACGATTTCTCAAGAAAAACTTGGATCTTTTTCTACATGAAAAATCAGAAGCCTTTCAAGTTTTCAGGAACTTCAAAATCAGTGTTGAAAAGGAGACAAGATGCGTACTTGCGGGTTTGAGAACTGATATTAATTCAAGTGGTTGATACATAAGAAAAACGAAATGAAATCTGGGGTTACCTTAGTACCAGACGCATAGGGAGGTGAATTTAATTCACATGAATTTGATGATTCTTTCAAAGCATAAGGCATTCATCAAAAACTCACTACTGCATACACGCCTCAACAAAATGGCTTCAAAGAGAGGAAGAACAGAACCATCATGAACTATGTTTGTTTAATGCCACATGAGAGATCCGTTCCCAGAATATTCTGGTCCAAGGCTGCTCGATGGAGTGTTCATGTGCAGAATTGAAGTCCAACCACTGCGTTAGAGACCATCACACCTGAGGAAGCATGGAGTCGGACAAAACCCAGGGTGAGTCATTTTTGGGTTTTTGTTTGTATAGCATATGTTCACATTCTAGATCATAAAAGAAGCAAACTTAAAGATAAAAGTAAGAGGTTTGTGTTCTTGGGCGTAAGTGAGAAGTCAAAAGCCTAGAGGGTGTTCAATCCGGTTCTCAACAAAATTGTGGTCGGCAAAGATGTGATATTTGAGGAAGAAAAAGGTTGCAATTGGGAAGAACTTAGGGAGGAAAGCAAGGCGAAACAGATTTGCTTCATGAAGAAACGATGTCAATGATAGGGCGGACTTGGAAGTAAGTGGGCCAAATTCCCTACACCCAAATCTGCAAAATCCACAAGCAAGTCTATCTGGCCCAATAAGCCCAGATACATTAGTTCCAACTGCATCGAATTCACCTAGCCCATCATTCACACGCGCCTAAGAGCAAGATTATTGGGAGTTTTTTGCAAAGTTCTTATGAATAAAAAAAGAAAAAACAATAAAAATGAGAAGAGAGAGGAGAGAGAGGTTTCTTATTTAAGAAACTTTGAGAGTGTGTAAGAGACTCTACTTTACAAGTGTTGAAATATGATTGAACAAAATTTTTTTTTAAAAAAAAAATTTAAATGAAAACTAAATTTTTATTAAAATAATAATATTATAATAGTTTAGAAACTCATTTTAAGAACCTTACCAATAATGGTGGTCTAATGCGATTCAAGGAAGAGCTGCATGTAATCGTAAAGCTCCACGATGGCTGTCGGATTACAAACTTGGCAAAGGTTCCACAACGGATAAAGAAATTAACTTGGTGATAATGGTATCCGATGAAGACCCAATTAGATTTGACGATGCTAATTGACTACAAATTTGGCGAGAAGCAATGGTGGCTGAAATTAAATTTATTAAAAGGAATCAAACCTTGTTGCTTACCGATCTACCTGAGAAGGGAGAAGTGGAGAAGTACAAGGCTAGGCTTGTCGCCAAAGGTTATGCTCCAAGCTATGGTGTTGATTACACCAAAGTGTTTGATCTGGTTGCTCGTCTAGATACAGTACATACCATACCGGTTTTAGCTACAGAATATGATTGGGTTGTGTTCCAGCTTGATGTGAAGAATGCTTTTCTTCATGGTGCTCTTCTTGAAGATGTGTATGTCTGTCAGCCTGAGGGTTTTTTCAATGAGGGAGAAGAGAAAAAAGTGTATAAGTTGCAGAAAGCACTTTATGGGTTGAAGAAAGCTCCTAGGGCGTGATATAGCAGAATTGAAGCTCATTTTCTCAAAGAAGGTTTCCAGCGATGTTCAAGTGAACACACTTTGTTTACTATATCTTATTGAGGTAAATGTATCGTCATTAGTCTCTATGTTGATGACTTAATCTTTACTGACAATGATAAAGGGTTCTGTGATGAGTTCAAAAATTTTATGATGGTGGAATTTGAAATGTCTGATTTGGGAAGAATGAAGCATTTTATTGACACTGACGTGAGGCAAAGTGAAAGTGGGATCTTTCTTTGTCAACAAAGGTATGCTAGAGAGGTTATGGTTCATTTTGATATGACTGGTTGCAATCAAGTGAAGAATCCAATCGTACCCAACACAAAGCTTCACAAAGACGATGAAAGAGAGAAATATATGATGACACCTTGTTCAAACAGTTGGTGGGCAGTCTCATGTACCTCACAGTGACAAGATCTGACTTAATGTTTTCAGTTTGCTTGTTAAGCAGGTTTATGGCTAATCCTAAGGTTTCTCATTGGCTTGTTGCTAAGAGTATACTAAGGTATTTGAAAGGCACTACATAGTTGGGAATCGAGTACAAACGGGGAGCTTTTTTGTTCAAACTCATGGGATACACTATCATTATTGTGGCAATTTGAATGACAAAAGAAGTACATCTGGTTATGTGTTTATGATGGGATCTGCAGTTGGGCTTCAAAGAAATAGCCGGTGGTGACACTCTCAAGTACAGAGCCATAGTACATTGTTGCAGTAGCATGCACCGATCAATGTATTTGGTTACATGGGATCTGAGCAATACTCAAAAGTCTTGGGAATTGCAGCACAATGATCATGTGTGAAAACAATTCTGGAATTCAACTTTCCAAGAATCCAGTTTTACATGGGAAAAGTAAGCATATTGATATAAAATTTCACTACTTAAGAGACCTTGTGAATGTAGGAGCTATCAGACTTTGTTATTGTCCAACATAAGTTCAGATAGCAGACATATTCACAAAATTGTTAAAGTTCGATCAGTTTGTGAAGCTTAGGAAGATGCTTGGTGTGGTCGATGGATATGAGGTGTAAATTAAGCTTAAATATGGAGATATTTAGCTTAATGGAGGAAATGTTAGTGATTGATGAGTCTGCTAGTAGTTTCTATATGTGTCTGTTTTGTTAAGTCCTACTCTCTAAGAGTTAGTTGAGTCGTATAAGACTTGGTCTTGTTAGTGTTAGTTGTGCTCTTTTTTTATTCATTGGCAGTTCAGTTGTAAGGCTACTAATAGCCATTCTTTCTATTCAATGGAGTACTTTCTTTCAGTCAATATTTCAGAAAATTCAGCATCTCACACCATCATTAACGGGCGTTTTTAACCCGTTTCTTAACCTTTTAAATGATAAAAAATAATTAAGAAATAAAAAAAAGCAGAAGAAACGTTTCTTAATTAAGAAACGTTTCTGCTGATAAGAAACGGTGACGTGGCCTAATATTATTGGCTGATGGAATAATTAGAAAATACCAAAAAAAACACGCGACTTCATTCTTCTCGTTTTTTCCTCTCTCTTTTTTTTGTGCCGATCTCTTCTCTCTCTATTTGTCGCGGTTCACCGTGAAATCCATTCGAGATTTGGCGTGAGTGAGATCAATTCGAGATAAGGCGGCTTCTCTCTTTGTTTCTCGCCGCTTCTCTCTGTATTTCTTGCAGCTTCACCGTGAAATCGATTCGAGATAAGGCGGAGAGAAGCTGGAGTTGGGAGACAAAATCAGGAGAGAATCTGGTGTTCAGAGGCAAAATCGGAGTCCTACAACAAAGAATCGTAAGGTAATATATTAGTATTCGTAGATGTTAGCTTGAACTGATTTGATTTTCAAATTAGGGTTTAGGGTTCGACATGATTTTGAAAATTAGGGTTTCGAGGTTTAGGAGAAATGGTTGATTCGTTGATTACTTTGTAATTAGGCTATTTAGAAGCTTGTTTGAGTATGTATTGATTGTTATTCTTGACTGACGCAACAAGGAATTTAGGGTTTAGGTAAATTTTTAAAATTAGGGTTTATTAATTTTAGGGTTTATGTTTGATTCGTTGGTAACTGT
>OVBA01004590.1:0-22967 GCA_900406435.1 Lepidium aucheri
CAATATAACACTGTATTTAAGTTAATGCTATGCTTTTATTATATAAGAGATGTTTTAGGGACAAATACGGTTGTTGCTACATTTTAATGCCTTTACAAAACCCATCTTCTTCCTTTTTCTCTTACGTGAGTTCTGCAACAAAAAAAATCACAAGTCCTCTCAAATTTCTTCATCTCATTGTACGATTTCCAATTCTCATGTCCAATTCTGGCCGTTAACACCGTTGACGTGCTTGTGGTTGCCTTTCTTATGGTCAAAACTCTTCGACATCATCACCTAGTCCTCGATCGGACCAAAATCCATACCATCTACCATCTCAATACAACTACACTCCTAATCACAACCTAGAGGCGTCACGAATTAGCCTCAGTTTGGCTCCTCCCAACGAGTTAGACAATGATGCTCCAAATGAATAACCTCAACAAACCGTTTATTCTTCTTCTCAACATCCAATGTATCCTCATTTGAGTATTGATGAGTTGCTAGCAAAACAAGGACATGATAAATTGCTATATCTTGATCCACATCCAAATCCAAAAACAACTTGGTAATGTTCTTTTCTCTAACAAAATTTATGTTAGATTGTTAAACATGCTAGACTTTTTAGATTTGTTAGATTTGTATGGGAAATCTTAGATGGAATATTTTTTGGGAATATTAAAATTTACTATGAATTTTCTAGAAAGTTTTAGATTTTTATATGAATCATTAGCTAATTTATTTTAATTTTAGGATATTTTATAATAATTTTTGTATATTTTGTAAGAATTGTAGATCATTTATATAGATTTTGAAATAATGTTATGCATTTTACAATTTATATGAATTTTATATAGATTATATGAGCTATTATACCATTTATATGAAATCATATGATATTTTTATGAATTTGGAAATTATTTTATGAATTTATAAATTTATAAATTCTTTTAAGATTTTATAAATTAGTTTATGAACTTATAGATTCTTTTGGTTTTCTAAATTTTTTCATAAGTTTTTAAATTGGTCATGTATTTTATAATATTTTTTTAAGTTCGATCTTGATTGCAGGAAATTGACGAGGAAGATTAATTTTCAATACTTTGTTGAGTTCATGGGAATAATATTTTATTAAGTCTAGTACTGCCTACTCAACCAACGCCTCTGCCTCCTTCAGGTCCTTCGACATAACTATCTTTGAGCCCTTTTAGATCCCATCTCTTTGATATTTTTTGATTTATTTTGAATATTAATATTGTATTTTGAGCATATTAATTTATTTTAATACTTTTAAGTAAATTATTTTAATTAGTTTTTAAAAATTACAAATTTTAATTATGAATAATATTTTTTCTCATCCAAAACAATATTCGCAACTGAAATACAACATGAGAAAATCGTTGCTAATTTGCAACCACAACACTCGTTGCTAATTTCCAATCACGCCTATTGTTGCAAATAATTTATCGAAAGTGTCATTTCTCATTAGCAACTACGTCTGCAATGACCATAGAAATTGAAAATTAGAAACCGACTTAGTAGTTGCAAATTACCAACGTCCACCATCATTATAATGTCGTCGCAAACTTTACTATATTTTATAACATCATTTTCTAACGATAACAAGAGGTTGCAAAACAGTAACAAAAATTTGTCGTTGTCAAGTCGTTGTAAATTAGCATCTCTAAAAATTGTTGCTATATATGGTTACAAATTCGCAACGTTTTTGTAATATCTGACAATTAGCAACGATCGATTACCAACATTTTAAAAACACTGCAAAATAGTCACAAAAGTAAATTTGCAACGTTTTTGCAACTTTGAAAAATCAATGTTTTTTTTAAGGATCCTTACTATATGAAAATATTAAGTTGAAAAAAGTTAATAATAAAGCAAAACCAATCATGTACTCATAGAAGGAGACACAATTTTTAAAAGGATTGCTAACTAGATCATATTGCCAACTAGACAAAACTAAACTCGATCGGATCTTTTATTCTTTTCATATCTCCTGTGCTTAATTTATGTATTTTTTCAGAAACATATTTTTTTTTGTTAATATTGGATTGACAAAGCCGATGCATAGCATAAAGCCCACCCCATCATTTATTTTTTAAGCTATCAGAATATAGCAGGTAGGAATCGAATCCTAGTGCCAAATCATTAGCTAGATCATCCTAACCACCTGACTGAGAGGAACTCAGTCTCAGTTGTGAATCATTGTTGTGAATTTATGTAATTAAGATTGTTGAATGAGTAAAAGATATATATACATATATATATATATAATTATTTGAGTGTGCATGACATAATGATCTCACACCAAAACCCTCTTTTTCGCTGATTTTCAAATAATTAGGTAGTGATTATCAATATCAACTACAACATTAGTCAAATAATAATAAAATAAATTAATGGGCTTAAGTAATCTATTTAAGTGAGGAGAAAGCGTGTTTAGCTCCGAAGCTAACAACTCACGAGACAAAGTGGAGAGCATGTGAGATTGAATTTGTCTTCGTTCCTTTCCTGTTTCCCTAATTCTATTTAGTATTTTCCTTCTCGTGACCCACCCAAATTATCGTATAGTTTTAGCTTATACACTATCTTTTTCTACTTGACTAATTCGACATTTATTTTAACAAATTAAAACCACATTGCTAATAATAAAAAAAACCTAAAACCACATTTGGTGAGTTGCACACACACACATATATATATTACAATTTTCATGTATCACTATTACTAGTCCTTTATTATGATATATCTATAGGGCCAAGATAGAAATGGTTTGAATAGATAATCTCTGATTTTGTTTGGTACTAAATGGTGAATCCAATCTCACCTTCTTTTGATTAGAGGAATTTGACTATATAGAAAAGATCTTGTTGATCTAATTATTGCTGAAAAAAATAATTTGTATAGATAAATACATGCATTTTTAATTTATTAAGAATATCTGCCTATGTATTTTAAATTATTGTAGTATATTTTATAAAAAGAGAGCTAGCCACCGACCTTGTGACATTTATTACCATTTTTTACAAGAAAATAATTGAAGATGTTATGCTGTACCATTACGGTCATGATTGTAGCAACCATTGCCAATATACAAGTTGTGCATAAGCATGACCTAAAGTTAATACGATCAATGATTTTTATTATATTATCGCAAAATATGGCTTGCATGCGACTATAAGCCGGCTTTATATAATTGAACTAACATGAAAATTAATAATATTAAGGAGAAAAGTTATGGCTCGTATTACAATATCATCGGAAACGTGTTCATTCACGAGTTTCCTATTTAGTACATTCCTTGAAATGATATATAAAATGTGGGAATAATACAAGTAATTCGATTCACACTTTTTTGAAAACCCCCAAAAAATATAGAAAAACTGGAAAACCGTGAGATTATTCTTCATAGGAGTAGGTCAATAATTATAGCGAATTTCATCAAAAATACCTTAAAGGTTAACTAAATTATATGAAATGTCCTCACGTGCTGAGCTTCTCCAGCGTCTTCTCTTTTTTTATGAGTTAAAAGACAATAATAACTTTGACTTTGTTGAGAATGACAGCTTGTTAAAGCAAAGACTTTGACTTGGTTTAACACAAGTTTTACGGCCAAAAGTATGGTGAGAAAGCGTTTATAAGAAGAATAAAGTGAAGGAAGGTGAGAGCGATAGAAAGGAAAAAGGGAATCAAATTTAGTAAAAAGTATAGTATAAAAAATGAAAACAAGGTTTCGAGGTTTGGGATTAGAGAAATTGAGTCGATGCTTGCTCGCGACTCAACCACAACAGCAACAAAAGCATAATCAATCTAAGCATGTGCTGAAGAAGAAGCTTTGAAATGAAACACCTATTGCGTTTACTTTTTGCTTCTCCTTTAACCTGCATGAATGTATTTGATTTGACTTGTTTGTTTTTTCTGTTTTTTCATATCTTGCTCACTTAGGGTTTTGAAATTGAGATCTCAAGTTTTTTCTCCTGATTTCGTGTTTCTTTGTGTGTTTTGTGTCCCTTGAAGCTATGTATACACAATTTACAATCTGTATCTGTTTAATTTTGGTGCAAAATTTAGATCTAGTGACTTTTCAAACTTCTCGAAAGTATTCTTGTTTCTTTGGGTTACACGTTAGCTAGATTGAAGATTACAGACATCAAGCTTCATTAGTTAGGTTTTATAAAGGAATAATCATCTTCTGTAATAAAGATTATTGCTCAGTGTGTGCAATCTAATCTTTCCCATATGTCTTGTTATAGTGCTAAGTTTCCTCAGTCTATGTTCATCTTTTCTGCAAATAGTACGATCAGCTGGAGGGATTCTTATGAGTTTTTTTTTCTCTTTTTTCCTCAATGGGGAGCTGAGTGCGAGTATTGCCATAATGAGTATGTGCGTGTCAACCCAAGGGATTAATATTATTGGTTGAATGGAAATTGCATGAATCCCAAGTGTGGCTTTCGTCATCTGGTGAGTTTACTTTTAGGGAGACAAATTAGACCATGTCTATAATCTGAATATACAAGTATTTGACCAAAATTTCAATGTACATAAACAGATATATAGTCACTATGTATATATGTCCAAATATATACAATGAGATGGTTGTTTTCCATGCTTGTATAATGACTTTGGCAATGTCCATATATTGGCATTGTAATCACATTATACTTGTCCATGATAAGTGAAAGAGACAAATTGGTATATGTCCATACACAGATATATAGTAATGATGTATATATGTCCAAATAAGTTACAAAGAGATGGTTTATGTCCATGTCGATATTGGTCTATGTCCATACACAGATATACAGTGATTGTGTACATATGTCAAAATAAGTTACAATGAGAAGGTTTATGTCCATGTCCATATAATGACTTTGTCAGTGTCCATATATTGACATTGTAATCGCATTATACTTTTCCATGAGAAATGAAATTGACATATTGGTCCATGTCCATATCCTGAATATACAGACATTTAAGCAAAAGGTCTAAGTCCATATATTGGCACTGTTGTACTCCACTTAAATGACATTGACTATTGTCCATGTCAATATACTACAATGTCTTTACAATGATAAATATGTCACATTTCCACTCATTAGATTAGTCCATGTCCACCTACATGACATTGTCATAGTCCATGTCATGTAATATAAAAATACCATTATATTGTGTACTTATATGATATTGTTACTAGTATTGTCCATGTCCATGTCGATATGGATAGATGTCATGCCAATAAAGTTGTCAATACAAAAATGACATTTAAAATGGATATATGTGATGTATGTCCATGTCCAGTAATGTCACATTTCCATGTCCAGTAATATAAAATAGAATATGTCTATTGCTATGAAACTGTCCATATGTCCATGTCCACATATACATATGTCCATGTCAATATGATACATATGTCCATGTCATATCTATAGATTTGATAGTAATTATACATATGCTGCATTGATATGAAATTTTGTATCGACAGCATGTCAAATTTCATTGAATATGTCCATATGAGCAATTATTCTTAATTCTTTGTCAATATAAAGAGCGCTATTATTAGAATGTATTTATCCAAAAAGAAATATGTAACAAGTTATTACGAAGCTAATAAATATTATGTCCATGTCTTTGATTGCAAGGATTTGATACATATTTGGCCAGTTAGCTTCTGACAATGACAATGAAATTCAGGTAAACTGAAGGTAAAAAGAAGAGACAACATCAAAGATAATGAACAAATAGGGAAAAACGCGTCAAGTTGCAGGAGAGAGAAAAATGGTGAGAGGTCATAATTGATGATTTTGAACAGTTCGAGGACAGTTTTGATGATTTCTTTTGAAAACAAATCATTTTTGATAATTTTCTCATAAATATATGGTGAGTTTTAGATCAAATTCTAACATTATTGATTTTTGACCAATATATATATTATGAAAGAGATACAAGTCTAAGACAATGCCAAAAGCCTAATATGATCTCACAAGCCCATATATATTTAGGGTTTAGCAAAATTGATATATGTATATATTTGTAATGTCGATTTATAAGTAACTTTGACTGCAACAAAGCAGCTTCCCATTTCTTATTTGTATGAAAGAATCAATCTTTTTTATTTCTTGGTGACAAGTTGAGCTTTTCACTTTCTTTACAGTACGTGTTCATAATAAAGCTCTTAGAGCTACTTCGATTTATATGTTTTCTTTCTATTCTTCTTTCAATTTTGTTAGGTTCTTATGCGCATAAATCCTCTTACTTGATTTATCTTTCATCGCATAAGAGCTTCACTCAATCTATAGGATTCAAGGGTTTTGACTCATTTGCTTCCATGATCTATCTTAGCTTCTCGACGCCAAAAGAAAGCCAAATCTGCCGCCATCAATGTTGCGCTGTCCTAAAATCAGTGAGCTTCATTCAAGTTTCTAGTTCTCTAAGTCAACAGAGAGCACTACCATTCATATTCTTCTCCTATGTGACTTTTTTCAGACAAAAGGTGTTGCAACAGAGGCAAAGCTACAATTACATTCACGATATGTGTCTACTCTTTCAATTTGAGACAGAACCGTGGGTAAATGTCGGGTGTTGTTTGATTGGTGGTTTGCTTGAATGGAATCGTGAAGCTAGAATGAAATAGGGCAGTATTGGGTTTGTTATGGTTTCATTTAGGGCTAGTTGTGATGAGTACACTTAACTATTTGGTTTAATGCCCAAGAGGATGTCAAATTGTTGGAAATGCTGGGTTTTTGTTGATGAATAAGAAGCTGGAAGTGTAGGATTGTTTTGCACAACTGTTACTAACAAAGCAACTACTATAGTGGATTTCATTCTTCTTTGCTAAGATATAGTTACTGCTAATATGCAATAATTGTTTTGCCACTGATCAAAGTGCATCTAAAGGAGTAAATCTGGCTTACAAATCAAAGCTACATTTGAGAGAGTATTGCTTCCTATACATGTACAAACCATGTGATTGTTTAATACAGAGTATTGCTAGCTCTCCAACTTCAAACCGGGTGGTCTCATTTGGTTATTTTCAATTGTTTTTCTGTCTCTACGGTGTATTTGAATATCTATTTACAACTCTGCATCCTTCTACTCATGCTCCACATCAAGACAATGCTCATGTTTCAAACTTATCGTAGTTGCTTTCACACTGGATGTCAAGTTTACGGGGGAGTGTAAGAGATACAAGCCCAAGACATGCCAACAAGCCCAATATGATCTCACAAGCCCATATGTATAGGGTATAGCAAAAATGCTTTATATATATGTTTATAATGTCGATTTATGAGTAACTTTGACAGCAGCAAAGCATCCTCTCCTTTCTTATTTATATGAAAAAATCGATCTCTTTTATCTTTTGGTTAGCCCTAGGCATATCAGGATTCCCGTCCCATTTTATCCTGCTCCCGTAATTTTCGTACCTTTCAAGAATGGGAAATTATCATAATATCCAAACAGGTAAGAGAAATGGTCAGGAATAAGTCCAGAAATTTCCTGAATTCCCATTGGATATTTATTTATATTACAAAATGTTAATATATATTGGATTCAAATATTAGATATGTTTAGATCAAGCACATAAAGATATTGACTTAAACTTTCACAACTTCACAATGAATACAAACTATTCAATACGAATATACTAGTATTTTTGGTAAAAAATAGTAATATTGGTGACTAATTACAAATTTTAAGACTGTGATTTTGTAGTTTGTGTGTATTGAACATTTTAATATCTTTTATACATTATTTTTTTTGTTATATTGATTATATAATTTATAATATACTCCTAATTTTTGATTACTCGTATTTTTCAAACTATATTTAGTAAGGGTACCACAATTTTCCTATTTAGTAGGACTTTGAGAATAGTTCAGGAAGTAAATTTTGAGTCTCAAATTCTTGTACATTTTCCTATTCCCAAAACACCCGTTTCGTTATGTAGCGAGAATTGTTTGGGAAGTAAATCTAATTTTCCAACCTAACTGTTCCGGACCCATACTCGTGATTTCCCATCTTGTTATGCCCAGGGTTACTTTTGGTGACAAGTTTGATTTTTTCACTCTCTAATTACATTTTGTTTGCTAAGAAACAGGTGGCCCAGTTGGCTTGCCCCTGATTTAGCTAGACATGAGGTGATGTGTTCAAATCATATCCTACTCCATTTAGAGAAATTAGGGTATGGATCGGACCTTGTTGTCGATCTAATTGTTACTTATTGACAAAAAAATTACATTTTATTTTTATAATAAAGCTCTTAAAGCTACTTCAATTTCTATGTTTTCTTTGTATTTTACTAGATTTTTTTTGGTAGAGCGTAATTTTTTAAATTGTTATGAGCATAAATCCTCTTGCTTGATTTATCTTTCACATGCATCATGCATATAAATATATATATATACACACATATTTATGCACATTACTAATGGTTAAAATATATAGAAAATATAATAAATACTGTATTGGAAGTTGAAAACATCAAATAATTTGTAATAAACTTTTTTTAAAAAGATCATACATTTTGGAATGGAGGGACTAACTTTTACTCGACCAAAAATTAATGAGAAAACGGACATTTAAATACCGAAATTTTCCGTTTTGCAGAATTAAATACGAACTATATCTCTCTCCGAAAAAATATCAAACTTTTTGTTGACTTTGCCAAATCATGATCACTGTTAGTCAACTTTAACCATCCATTAACCACTGTTAATCATCGCCAGTTAAGAGATTAAATGAAATAGTGTGTTTTGCAAATTAAACTAAATGACATAACAATCTGCGTTCAAGTTAAAAATCTCAATTAAACCCTAAAACACAAAATCGAATCGGCTCATCTGATTTCTCTCTTCGATTTCGAAATCGAAGAATCTTCAAGGTCTTTCTTTCTCGAGTTCAAATCTGCTATTCTTTCTCTATTTGATTTGTTTTCAATTTCTTTCTTACGAGACATCTGAAATTCCCCTAGCTTCACTCTTCACAACAATTTCGAATAGATTTTTGAAGATAAGCACAAAGAGAAGGAAAATGAATAGATTTTCTAAGAGAGGAAGAAAGAAATGAAAACAAATCAAATAGAGAAAGAAGAGCATATTTGAACTCGAGAAAGAAAGACGTTGAAGATTCTTTTATTTCGAAATCGAAGAGAGAAATCAAATGAGCAGATTGGTGATTTTGTGTTTTAGGGTTTAATTCGGATTTTTGACTTGAACGCAGATTGTTATGTCGTTTAGTATTTTCGGAGAGAGAAATAATTCATATTTGATTCAGCAAAAAGGAGAAAATTTGGTATTTAAATGCTCGTTTTCTCTTAACCTATTTTCACCTACTTATTAGATGATCTTCTTCGTTTTCTTTTGATCATATGAAAAATGTACTGATTTATAACCATCCATTCTAAATTACAGTATACTCATAAATTATCACCTTTTAATTTACCAAAAACAAACCCATCTTTACTCCAGCTCAGAATAGAATATTAGTAAAAATTAAAAGTATGTAACCTCTTAATTCTTATTATATCAGTGGCTTTCTTTCTATTAATTCTTACTATATCCATAAAAGAGTTTACCCAAGAAAAGAGAGTTTAAGAATATACAGACTACGGAGTACGGACTATAAGATAACGAGCACTTTCACAGGCTTGAAAGGAGACAGAGGTCATCCATAGTTGCCAATAAAAAATTAACTGCTGACTTCATAAACAATATTAAATAAATAAACAAAAGGATTTAAATTGGGATCTCTTAAAAGATAGTAAGTAAAAGTATATATTAAGAGTGTTGGCAATTGGCACAGTATTAAATTTGAAGCCGTAAAGAATCTCATTATGAATCCTTTGGATTTGATTGGTAGCAAGAAAAAATTAGCTTGTAAATGATTTGCTTATTTTTGTTATTAATCAGTATTTTGTTTGAAACAACTTCTTCAAACAGTCATTTGAAATAGTCGTTTGGACTTATTTATATCGTTTACAAACGATTATTTATTTTTACATTTTACTCATAATTATGATTTAAAAAATGGTATATAATTCACATTATAATTCAAGATGAATAATCATTCATTTATGTTTAGAAAAATAGTTATTTACTAATATAAAAATATTATTTTAAAAATAGTAATTGTAATCTATATATTTATTTTCATATTAAAAATATTAAACTATAAGTTATTTATTATTTTTGAATAATTATTTTAAATTTAATTTTATATATTAACTTTTATTTCATTACACTATTCAATCGCTCCAATGTTACCAATCAACATTAATACTCAAACGACCTTGTTTGAGAATTTCTTTTGCCAACCACTATCTTCAAACTTTCAATTTCAAACAACTTT
Source organism: Lepidium aucheri (assembly GCA_900406435.1). Lineage (NCBI taxonomy): Eukaryota > Viridiplantae > Streptophyta > Magnoliopsida > Brassicales > Brassicaceae > Lepidium > Lepidium aucheri. The sequence goes on from OVBA01004590.1 coordinate 10,339, forward strand.
CCTTTCAACAGCTCATTTTTTTCAAAGGGTCGTTTCAAACGTTGTTACCAATCAGACCATTTTATATTAAGTATCAGTTCTTCTCATCTATACTGTTTTTGTTTAGATTCATGTTAAAAAAAGATTTCACTGATATTTAATTTTTATTATTTAGGAGTTTCCAGACCTTCTAGAGTATTCTCTCAGGAGAGGTGTACCCTACGGATAGACTCTTTCTCCAAGTATTCAAACAGACCGTTAGATAGACCCATATCCGTGTAACGGGTGTCCCAAAGAATTGTCACTTAGTTTCACAACGTTGAGAAATCGAACACATGACCTAGTTAAAGCTCGCACCCATCCTTACCGCTGGACCATAAGATTTCGGAAAATATCACAGATATTAAACAATTAATTTCTTTTATTTTATATTTTATAGGATTTCTTTTGACTAATTTTTAATGAAACCGATAAATTACAAAAATAAATATGAAATCAACATTTTTAATAAAAAAATTTGACGAACAGAAGTCTAAAGCTTGTAATAATGTTACTAAAGTGAAGCTCCTTTAGTCTCTTTTACGTTATAGATAAAGTACAAAGATAAATATGAAATTAACATTTTTTACATTTTCTTATATTGCTAAACTGATCAACTTTGCTAAGTTGTTATAGTCGGATGGCTAGAATGATAAACTAATAATTGTGGTATCGGATTCGATGCTTCTCCAAAATAGGTACTAAATTATAAAAGGATTTTTAAGTGATTGATTGGCCTTATCCATAGTAAAAAACAAGAAAAAAGTCAAACAAAGTTCCTTATCAAAATAGGTAGAGTATACTACGAAACTCTCGTACCACCCAAATAAACATTGGATTTTTTCGTTGACTGCTAAATAAATTCTCAGATTGTCATTAATCATGTCATTTAACTATGATGTTAACTTCTTAAATGGAATCAATTAACTCTATTAAACCCAATTAATTGTCTCTGTTAGTCGACTGAAATTACCGATAGACTCCATTGATTCCACCATTCAATGATCAGAAAAGAGAACATAGTTTGATTACAACTTTAGAGATAAAACGAAGACAATGATAACAAACTTCATTTTATCCGTTTTCTTTGTTAATCTTGATTCCATAGAAAACAACATTAATAGAGTATTCAAAATCAGTAAAAGCATATCTATAACAATCAATATTCAATTCCTTTATGGTTTGTTTGATCTATTGCTTAAGAGAAGATTCATGATACAAGAAACAATCAAATCCTCTTCGAATTAGCTAATTCATATCAATCTGAAAACACAGAGACAGTTAATCTTCTTCGTCTTTATCCGATGGCAATGGGTATGGAACTCTTTTCTCGTCCCAAACATCATCCCTACTATCTTCATCACTCTCATCTTCACCATGATTAATTATTATTTCCAGCAGCTTGACAAGTGAACTTCAAATTTTTCATATTCCTCGTCATCTACACCAAGTCGGATTCCCATCCTCCTCCACATATTCTTCATTGAATCCAGCTACCTCGTCATTATCCTTAACTATTTTTTTCATCTTCTTCTACACCAATTCATTCCTCAATCTCAATCTCAACAAATATTGTGATTTTAAGATATGTGAGTTCCATAAAAGCTAGACGACTATTACGCTGAAAGTGGCGGCACATTGCTTCATATTTTCTCCTTGGTACTATCATAGATTGGGAGAAAAGAGGATTGATATTTTTGAGAGAAATTAGGGTTTTCTATTCGTTGTTTTCGATTTGGGGAATTTTTAGTCATTTTGAGTCAATTAGCAGAGATATTTAACAGGGATTAACATAATTAATTGATTTCATTTAAGAAGTTAACGTCAAGGTTAAATGATATGATCAATGGCGAATTGAGGTTTTATTTGGCGATCAACGAAAAAATTTGATGTTTATTTTGGAGGTACGAGAGTTCATGGTTTACTCTGCCCCTTTTTGTAAATTGGAGGTCTGTTGGACTTTTTTCAAAAAAAAAACCCAAAGAACGGATAAACTTCAATGTTTACCTTGGAGGACGCAAGTAGACAAAAACCCATGACACTGTTAAATTACGCAAAGTAAGACCATCTGCAATAGGAGTCCTTCAAAAGATTTTCTCATCAAAAAAATAATCATAAAAATTTAGTAATAATATTTTATTAAGAGAGTCTTTCAAAAAAGTAAGAGAGTCTCTCATTTGAGAAATGATGGGTGGGTGTTCCAAGAATTTTGAGAGACTCTCTCAACAAAATAATACTCCCTCCGTTTCACAAAGAATGTCATTCTAGGAGAAAAAGATGTTTCATAAAGAGTGTCATTCTACAATTTTAATGTACCTTTTAACAAAAAATTCCAACTTTAACCTCCAATCAATTTTTTAAGATGGAATCTAGCTAATCATTACCTTTAATTTATAGGGGTATAAATGACTTTGTATTTTGTTTCTTAATTTGTGTGAAAAAACCTAGAATGACACTCTTTAGGAAACAGGGGGAGTATTATTTATTAATTTATTTTATTATTATTTATGAGAAACTCCTATTGCACATGCTTTAATTTAAGAGCATCTCCAATGGTTACCATCAAATTTTCCCTCAAAATGAGTCAAAATGAAGTAAACTTATAATGAGGGGGACTTTTGCTCTAATGGTTACCCTCATTTCTTCCCTCAAAAAAGAATATTTCAAGTATATTATATTTTGCTTTATATTTTTCTTGAAAAACACTATCTAACTTTTCAAGTTAGCAAATACTATCCATTTGTTTTAGTTTGTGAAATTTAAATATAAAATCATAATTTCATTTATATTAAAACATAAAATACATGATAAAATAACATATCACTACATAAAATTTTATTACAAGACTTGAATTCCATACAAGATCCAAAAATTCGTGTATATGTTCAAAGTGAACAAACACGAACAACAACAAAATCAACAAATGTAGTTTTATGTTAAATTTATTTATGTTTTTATGTTAATTTTATTTGTGTCTTTTATGTTAAGTTTATTTACGTTTTTTATGTTAAGTTTTTTTATGTTTTTTTGTAATTTGAATTATGTATTTTTATTGGTATTAGTAATTTATATCTTATTAAAAAAATTATTAGTATTTTTTTTTTATTTTGAACATATAAAGAAGAGATAATATTTTATTTATGCATAAATTACAAACATATAAAAAGTTAAGGGTCAAAATGTAAATAAAAATGCTCAGGTAAAAATGAGAAAGGTTCCCTCAAATTTGAGGAGATACTGTTCAAAAACTTATTTTTTCTCTCAAAATAATGTTCCATTGGAAATGATTTTACTTCATTTCTCCCCTCATTTTGATGTTTTTTCTCAAAATGAGGGACTATTGGATATGGTCTTAGACTATCTGTATTGGTAGTCTCTCAAAAAAAAAATTCAACAATACAATAAATAAAAAATAAAAAATAGTATTTTGTTAATGTAAAGGATAAGAATCGAATGTAAAGGGTGAGAATCGATTTTCATCTGAAAACCTATGAGAAGTCTTCCAAATTCTCTCTCATAAGACACATGTCCAGTTATACATTGTTCAAATTAGTATTATAATTATTTCAGCTTCTTATAGTTTTAAAATTAATTAATTCATTTATATATTATTAGTTTTTATTTTTTACTTCTACAAAAACCATAAAATAAAATTATTTATCTAACAAAATTCATTATCAAACTTGACTAATGTTTAGATGTTAACGTCGTTTAGATAGACTGAGTTACTTACTGTAAACCGAGGAACAGCCCTATATAATGACTGTACCAAAAAAAATCTGACTCCTCAGTTCTCTTCCAAAACAGAGAGATAATCAGCTAAGAAAGTGAAGGAAGCTCTCTTTCTCTTTTAATTATCGTTTCCGATCCTCATCTAAGAGTCTTGTATTGCTTCCAATCCTCGGAATTCAAACCTTGCATCAACTATTCTTTCAAGAGATCCAAACTTGAGACAATTCTGGTTTAATCATCGTTTACAACGTACTCTCCTCTGTTTGACTCATCGAAATATCTGTTTTCAATTTGTTTTTCCTAATCGTTTGAATTCGAATTATGCTTAATTTCCGTTTGATTTCAACTGCAGATTCTGCTGAATTTTGATGACAGATCGGAGAATCTGGCGTGATCTCTCCATCATCTCTGCATTATTTTTCTAAGGAATTCATGAGGAAAACCGTCGCAATAAAGTCGGAATTCTATAAAAATTGATCTGATTTTCGAGTCTTCGTTAGAGTGTTTTTTTTTTTTTGGTTAACTGATTTTCAGTTGAGATAATTGAGATAGTTTCGAGCTCAAATCACGATTTCTCTTGAATCCATAGCTAAAAATCACAGATTTGATAGTGTAGCTAATTCTGAGATTCAGTTTCTGTGAATTTCTCGAGAATTTTATAGCTTAACAAAGGAAGCCGATGGAGCTTCCTCAATCTCGTCCATGTGAAGCAGAAGGTAAATATATTTATAGAATAATTCTTTTGTTACGTTCTTTTCACAAATTATTACTGTATGTTCGTTTGAATTTTGATTTTTAGGAGATTTTCAACAGGGAGAACAAAACCAACGCATGATTTTTTATCGGCCTGCAGTAATAATAATGCAAACATTCAGCCAGATCCAATACCTTCATCATCTCAAGGTACATCTACTATTTTTTTTTTCCCTTCAAAAAACCATATCAGAGGGGAAACAAACTAAAAAAAAAATCAGAAATCAAAGACGAAATTCTGATAGGTGTCACGTGTTTCTCGTGAGAACATGACCTTAAGAGTTGGGACGAGTCACGAGTCAACAGGCGACATTTTTAGTGGGCCCATAATTTTTAATCCCTCGTCAATAAATATCCCGACGTTAATAATGACAATGACATGATCAAGTTTAAGTTGTTACATGAGATCTGAAATTACATTATTAATTATTGGAAGCACCAGTTCATGTAAAAAGTCTAGCTCTTATTAACATATCGATAGATAATGCTTCCTCACGTGATATTGTGGTAGTCAGATCTGAATTCTGGCATCTCCATCATCCATTGTCATCTTAAGGATTGAAGAATTAAGCATATTAATTACATATAGAAACAAATGAAAACAATTTGAACTTTGTCAGTCTCTGTTTCTTAAGTAGACTAATGTACGGAAAGTATTTTAGGACAGTAGTTTGCTAATACGACAAGAGCTTATGTATAGTATAATATTGATCCAGATTGATGTTTGTTTGTATTTTCCTTTAACAAGTCTGAACGTTGATTAAAAGAAAGTCGAAGAGCGTTTCATATTTTATGTAAACATACTGTGTACTCAAAACAGTGGAGGTCTTAATTAATCTATGATGATGTATATGAAGCAGGTGGGTATCTGAAAACTCACGATTTTCTACAACCGTTAGAACGTGTTGGAACAAGAGCTTGTACCAAGGATGGGATAAGAAGCAGTGTCGACACTACTGTTACTGAGGTATTACCGCACGTGCAGAATCAGCACGTGCTTCCTGGTGGCATAGGGACTTACACCATCAGTCATATTCCTTATTCATATCATCATCATAATCAACGAGTTCCTAAGTCTGAGGTGTCCCCGACGTTCACAGTACGTAACGAGGGAAATGTCGCTGACGAAAATTCAATTTCGAATTGCAACTCTATTTATGGTGCAAGTGGAATGACTCTGTGGGATGAGTCTCTAGGGAAGAAAGGGCATACAAGGAAAGAGAATGTTAGGGAGAGGACAAACATCAGATGTATGAATGAAAAATTGAGAAGAAATTTTTTTTGAAACTATTGTCATTTTGTGTTTATCTATATAACTAAGGTAGAAACTCATGGAAGTTATGGATTGTTGTATGTATAGCAGATGCAGCAGCAACAATTGAACAATGGCAGGGGATAGATGATCACGACAAAGAGTTTGACATGAAGAATAAAGAGAACAACACCTCCACAAGCCAATGCCAGAGAGGTTTGTCCTTTTCTTACATTACATCTCTAAAAACGGTAACAAGAAGACTTCGTTAAACTTTTTTGTTTTTTCGTTACAGTTGATTTGAGAGTCAAAGTAGGAGGGAAAGTTCAAAGGAAAGAACAAAAGCCGAACACGCCTAGGTCAAAACATTCTGCGACAGAGCAACGGAGAAGAAGCAAAATCAATGATAGGTGAATATACATAAGATAACGATTTATTGGTAAGATTGAAACTAGAATGAGACTTGATCCAAGTTATTAATGAATAAATCTTAACAGATTTCAAATGTTGAGAAAAGTGATCCCTAACAGCGACCTAAAGCGGGACAAGGCGTCATTCTTACTAGAGGTATGAATAATGTCGCCGGAATAAACGTTATATTAGTGAATGTTCCTTTTGATCTCAAACTAGCTTGTTTGATACGTTTTGAAAATATATACAGGTTATCGAGTACATTAACTTCTTACAAGAGAAAGTAAACAAACATGAGGTGATTCCTCACCAAAGGAAGCCTATGAACTGGGTAATTATCCTAAAAACCTCTCTCTTTCATTTCGTGATTCTTAGCTCGAAAGTTTTTAAATTTTCTGAGGAACAATAATCTGACAGAGAAACCACCAACGGCCACTGGAAGGAGCTCTTCCGGTCTTTGCAGACGCTCAAGCCGTGGATATGGATCAACTGTATCAAAACAGAGCAATGGAAACGACTCCTATACCTTTGTTGGAACAAAGGAACAGCTTGTTCTCCCCCGCGATACCGCAGCTTTGTCCCAATTCGTCTAATGCAGCAATGGAGAGTGACAAGTTGGGAGAAAAAGAAGAGCTTTCTCTTCATAAGGGTACTATCAGTATATCTAGTGTTTATTCTCAAGGGTGAGTATTTTTCTTATAAGTTTTTAATCCAAGATGTTTTATATCAACCGTAGTTACAAAAAAAAAAAAAGGGTTTTGGAATACAGGTTATTAAAAACATTAACAGAAACACTAGAGACATCTGGAGTGGACTTGTCAAAAGCAAGCATCTCTGTCCAAATCAATCTCTCTAAACAATCTCAAAAGGTCCATTTCCATTGCTTCTATTTTTTAATACCTATAACTAAGTTTTTGCATCTTTCTTTAAAAAATATTTTGTTCTCATAATAGGATGAAGAAGTAGTCCATCGGTGGGTTCGACCTCGGTCGCAAAGTGAGGATGATTGCCTCAAACATAAAAAACTTAAACAAGATAGCAATGTCAGAAACATCTAATGGAGAATTAGAGTAGGATCAATTTCATTTTCTAATTTCAAATTTTACCATTGGTACAGAGATGGATGAAACAATTCATACAAAGTATCTAATCAAAAAGAATTTGTTTCTTTTTCAAGTTAAGTTTTATTTAGTTGCATTTCAATATTAATCACAGAGATTGGACCATTATCACCAACGTGACCTTAAAGACTATTATGAATTTGCGGCATGTGGAGAAATAACACCTTGTTGATCTACCTATAGGTATAACTATCATCGTCACGTGTCAACAACTTATAAGAACTTCAAAAATGTTTTTTCGTAAGAAACAATTGGGCTGTTTTTTGGCAGATAAGGATTCGACCCCTCCTCTAATATGTCAACTCTGTCTTTACTCTTTTAACAGAATTTACTAGAAACCTTCAATATAGTGGACTACATATTATTGGATATCACAGAGACTAATCACAGATGTTCTGTTATGTCACCTACCTGGAGGTGCATACCACGTGGTTTTTATGCATTCTTTTACTGACTGATTACTAACAGTAACATTTTACTATACATCCCTTTTTTTTCTATAATAAAAAAATTATGCTTTTATTCTCGCTTTAAACTTATGATTATATTAATATTTAAATTTGAACCAAAAAATTGTTGTAAATAAGCTTTCAATATTTATATAGCTAAATAATATATGTGAAATTTTATTAACAAGAGTAAAGTTTTATTAACAAACTCAAAAAAATATAATCTGTCTGAAGCGCTGTTGTCGAGTGGTAAGATGAAATCGGAGTTAACATGTTCGCATGTTTTATTTCCTCAATATTTGAAACTAAGTAACAATTTTTTGGTACATTCTTACACGGATATATGTCCATACTTTCGGTCGATTTAATTACTCAAAGGTGAGGATGTCTTCGTGGGGTGCATCACCAAAAAAAATACTCGTGTTAAAAATTTTATATACAACTTTTTTGTCATTAATTTATTTGATCGAATCCTATTTTTTATTTAATTATATTTAAAAGTTAAAACACCTTTTTTTTATCAACATTAATATCCATACCAACAAAAACACTTGTAGTTACCAAATTATAATATTGTTATATATATATATATATATATATATATATATATATCTAGGGATGTCAAAATGGGTAAAAATTGATGGGTCAACCCAATTCAACCCATACCCAGCAAACTATTGGAGTTAAAATTTTTGATTCTAATGGGTTAACAAGTTTAATGGGTTGATAAGTTAAATAATTATGAGTTGGAATGAGTTGGGTTCTAATGGGTTGATGGGTCGAAATGGGTTGACCCATTAACTTGTTAACATTTAAATTTGAACCACAAACCAACTCATTTTTTCTCTCTTTATTTTTTTACTCTCTCCTCATTTTACTTTTTTCCTCTTTTTTACTCTCTTCTCTTTTTTACTTCTCTCTCTATTTTTTACTCTCTTCTCTTTTATTACTCCCTCTCTCCTTTTTTCTCACTATTTTTTATTCTTTCCTCAGTTTACTCTTTTTTTTTTTTACTCTCTCTCCTTTGTTTTACTTTCTTTTTTTTTACTCTCTCTCTTCTCTTTTTACTTTATTTCCTCTTATTTTTTACTTCTTTCTCCTCTTTATTACTTTCTCTCCTATTTCTATTCTCTCTCCTATTTCTACTCTCTCTTCATCTTACTCGCTCTCTCTCCTTTTTTACCCTCTCTCCTCTTTTTTACTTTCTCTTTCCTTTTTTATTTCTCTCTCCTTTTTTACTCTTTATATTTTTTACTCTCTCTCTTTTTTTTCTCACTATTTTTTACTCTCTCCTCATTTTACTCCCCCTTCTCTTTTTTACTCTCTCTCCTTTTTTTACTTCTCTCTCCTCTTTTTTACTTTCTCTCATCTTTTTAACTTTTTTTATTTTCTACTTTCTCTCCTCAGTTTACTCTCTTTTCTCTTTTTTACTCTCTCTCCTTTGTTTTACTTTCTTTTTTTTACTCTCTCTTCTCTTTTTACTTTATTTCCTCTTATTTTTTACTTCTTTCTCCTCTTTATTACTTTCTCTCCTATTTCTATTCTCTCTCCTATTTCTACTCTCTCTTCATCTTACTCTCTCTCTCTCCTTTTTACCCTCTCTCCTCTTTTTTACTTTCTCTTTTCTTTTTTACTTCTCTCTCCTTTTTTACTTTTTATATTTTTACTCTCTCTCCTCATTTTATTCTCTTCTCTTTTATTACTCTCTCTCTTTTTTTTCTCACTATTTTTTACTCTCTCCTCATTTTACTCCCTCTTCTCTTTTTTACTCTCTCTCCTTTTTTTACTTCTCTCTCCTCTTTTTTACTTTCTCTCCTCTTTTTTACTTTCTCTCATCTTTTTAACTTTTTTTATTTTCTACTCTCTCTCCTCATTTTACTCTCTCTCCTCTTTCTACTCTCTCCCCTCTTTTTTACTCTCTCTCCTCTTTTTCACTCTCTCTCCTCTTTTTTACTCTCTCTCCTCTTTCTACTTTCTCTCCTCATTTTACTCTCTCTCCTATTTTTTATTCTCTCCTCTCTTGTTTACTTTTTTTTACTTCTCTCCTATCTTTTTCTCTCTCTATTTGTAAAAACAAATAAACTCAAGTATTAAAATAAAAATAAAAATCTAAAAAATCTCAACAATTATTTTAAAAGATAAAATAATTAAGCTATTATATTTTCCAAAAATAGTTAACGGGTTATCCATGAACCCGTCCAAACCCATTAAATAAAATGGATAACTGGTCAACCCAACCCATTAAGTAAATGGGTAATGAATTAAGCACAACCCATTTACATTTAAACTCATTAGATAATGGGTTGGATTGGGTTGAATTTACCCATTTTGACACCCCTATATATATCAAACTATTTATGCTTAGCATCTATTTTTATAGTATACCATATATCTTTGTCTAACTCGTTTAATAGATATTTTTATTTTTATATATAGTTAAACTTCTTTAAATTAATAATGTCGAATTTTGAAAAATTATTAATTTAGAAAGATATTAATTTATCAATAAAGTAATATTATTAATTTATAATATAAATTAAAAATTATTAATTAATGAGACGAAAAAATTATTAATTTATAGATTTTTTTTTAATTTCTAAAATTAAATTAAAAGGATAAATTTATATCATTTTTAGATTAATCTTTTGAAAGTTATAAGTTTTATAATTTATGATTAATGATCTCAATTTTTTTATTTCAACAGCTTGTAATACTATTACAATGAAAATGATACGTATTAAAAATTTGAAAACTCAAAGAAATTTTGAATATTTTTTTGGAGGATTTTCAAAAATACCTCTATTGTCATGTACTGTTTTCAAAACCTACTATTTCTTTTAAAAATTGGGAGAGAGAAATTGTCATCATGCGATATGTTTTGAAAAAAAACATTTCGAAAGGGACATTTTTAGTAATTTCTCTATTTTTATGACATGTTATGCTACAACATCATAGTTTGAAAATAGAACACAATAACTGTTTTATAGAGTTTTTAGGAAAAAATTCATTTAAAAAATCATACTTTTTAATATATTATCTTATTTATATATATATATATATATAGATATTATTAATTTATGATATTGTTGAGACTATATTTTACATAGAGGTTTCAAAATAATTATTATCTTATTAATTTATTAAATTTCATCAAATTTTACACGGACCCGACGTAGAACCAAAAACTTTTATTATTTTATATAGCTTATTAATTTACCGAGTATTAATTTATGGAAGTTTTACTGTATGTGTGGTATATTTTATATATTACCGGATATGAAAAAATATGTATCAGTACAACTCGTTCAATATTAGAAATACAAGGCATAAAGTTGTAAATTGCAACCCATACTTTTTTTCTCAACTTTATTATAATTGGATCGACAAAACCTAACGCATAGCCAAAATTTATATTCTAAAATTCTTTTTTTCCTTCCCCTTGCAGTAGGGAGGAATCGAATATTGTGCCTAAGAATTTGTAAGGTGACTACTACCCACTGAAGGTACATATCCTTGGCAACAACCCATATATGAATAAATGAAATTTTCATCCATCAAAAATAATTACCAACTTTTTCCAAAATTTTTATGTGGTCCATGTATATTCCTTAGAAATTCTCTAAATTAAATTTGATAAACCAAATTTCTGTCTATAAATAGAGATATCACCATAATAAAATACCTATTAAACTGAAAAGCTCTCCACACAATCTATCCTCCAAATCATAATCAAACTCTCTCTCCCTCTCGTATGTACCTCAGAGTCATAGTAATGGCTTCGTCCCTTTTGACATATTCCAGTATGTTGGTACCTATCACCGGCACCGTTGTTTTCCGGTCAATGTTACCCATTGGATCTTCCATGCCTACTCTCCACCTCAAATCTCCGTATAGAAAGCCGACCTTGTTCATCTCATGTTGCTCCTCTATGTCCAAAGAGATAGCAACTAATGCTACTGATAACGTCAAACCTCTCGTGGACCTGTGGTCGGAGTACATACCGAACAAGCTCCCTGACAACAAGTATGTGCGTGTATTCGACACGACGCTCCGTGATGGCGAACAAGCTCCCGGAGGAGCCCTTACTCCACCACAAAAGCTAGAGATTGCCCGACAGCTCGCCAAACTCCGAGTAGACATCATGGAAGTTGGTTTTCCAGGGTCGTCTGAAGAAGAGTTTGAAACCGTTAAAACCATCGCCAAGACCATTGGGAATGAGGTCGTTTCTCTATTTCCTTCACTTAAAATGATAGCATAAGGAATTTATATGAACATTTACAATTAATAAAAGCTGCAAGTAATTGATAAACAACTATATTAACTGTTGTATTGCTTTATAGGTGGATGAGGAAACAGGTTACGTCCCGGTGATATGTGCCATCGCACGAAGCAAACCTAGAGACATCAAGTTGGCTTGGGAGGCGGTGAAGTATGCAAAGAGGCCGAGGGTACTCATATTCACATCAACTAGTGACATCCACATGAAATATAAGTTGAAAATGACTAAAGAACAAGTCATCGAGATGGCTGCGAGTAGTGTTAGCTTTGCTAAAAGCTTGGGATTTAAGGACGTCCAATTTGGTTGCGAAGATGGCGGAAGGTCTATATCCTAAAACCTCACTATTTTTTTTGTCGAGTTGGTATTATATACAGATTAAAGAATATGAGTGTGTACGTGTTACAGGTCAGAGAAAGAGTTTCTGTGTAAGATTCTAGGAGAAACGATTAAAGCGGGTGCTACAGTAGTGAACGTAGCGGATACGGTAGGGATCAACATGCCTGAAGAATACGGAGAAATTGTCTCCTATGTCAAAGCAAACACTCCTGGAATTGATGATGTTGTCTTCAGTGTTCATTGTCACAACGACCTTGGTCTAGCTACAGCCAACACTA
>OVBA01004591.1:0-22964 GCA_900406435.1 Lepidium aucheri
TGATTGGGGTGGTTGTTTAGACGATAGAAAGAGCACCTCAGGATATGTGTTTTATCTTGGCTCAAGGAACATAAGTTGGAGTTCTAAGAAGCAGGATGTTACAACATTGTCATCCTCAGAAGCTGAATACACTGCAGCAAATTCACCAGCTCAACAAGCGGTCTGGTTGAGGAGAATCTTAGAGGACATTAGTCAGAAGCAACAAAAGGAGACTGAAGTTTTCTGTGATAACAAAGGAGCAATTGCAATTACAAAGAATCCAACCTTTCATGGGAGAACCAAGCACATTCAGACAAAGATTCACTACATCAGAGATTTGGTTAAAGAAGGATCTATCGATGTGAAGTACTGCAACACTGAAGAGCAAAACGCATACATACTAACAAAGGCTTTGGCAGTTCGGAAATTTGTTTCCTTCAGAAACGGACTTGGAGTTTGCAGGTTTGAATCAAGGGAGGATGTTAGTAAATGATTCAAGCCAAAAAAACGTACGTATATTACTTTTGTTAGCAATAATTTGATAGTGGGCTATTATTGACTTGATCATTAATAACACCACAATCACTACCATGTTTTGTCATTTATTTTTCAGTTTCATTTTGTCTTTTCAACTTATGATGTATGGCTATATATGTCAAGCACTTTGGAGTTTGTTTTCTTCATCAATGAGAGTATTATTCAGTATAATTCTTGTCTCTTCTTATCTTATTGATCTAATTATAGAGTAGCAAATCTCTGTTTTCTCACTCTAATTCCAACAATAACAACCTGCTAGAACTTGATTCTTGAAGCCTACACAGATTCACACAATAAAGAGAGGGCACATAAACTAAAAATACTTAGATTAGAAATTCACTGATGAGTTTTAAGATCACAAATAACTTAAGCATAAATCCTTAGTTCGAAAACCTACAGAACTTAGTAGGATCACAACTGGGTTATAAAAAAAATCATGAAAACAACAAAAAACTAGTTAAGTGTAAGTCACCCAACTCCTCATCACAAAACACTAGAAACTGTGAAGCACAAACTAATTAGATCAAAGTCAACATCCCGTCTGAACATCTACGTCTTTAGTCACACCATATTCTATTCCTGTTTTAGTAAGACAAAAACATTAGAAACCAAGTATCTGATATACACAGTACATTTGTGTGAGACAAAAAAAACTTACGAGACAGTTTGAGTTTCATTCGTTTAATCAGACGCTCAAGATGTTTGAAATCATCAAACAGAGATTGTGAGTTGAACCCATGAGCCTTAGTGGTGGAGAGGGAAGGGATCTTGGGATCAAGAGTTAACTGCTTTGGTGCTGAGGGTTTTGAGCCTTAAGGTGGTAATACTAACTTTGACTTCATCAAGCTGTAACCATCATTACAAAATTTTAGCGAGAGGGCGTTTGATAAAGGAAGCACGAGAGGAGGAGTCAGCCTTGTCATCGTTGAAGGCAGCTTAAGAAGAAACTCTTCTAAACATAGCTTTTAACTGAGAAACCAAAGTTGCGAGTTGAGAATGGAAGAGATAAATGGATTTGATGAAGAAGAGTGAGACTTGAAGAGAAATGTGCGTAAAGAAGAAACTTAAAAAATTTATTAAACGAACTCCCAAATGTTAGTTCATGCAATTAAAGAAGATGTTTCTAATGTTTAAAAAACAACTCTCTTTTTTTGTAATTAAGTAGTAAACAAAAATTTAGGAGAGCAAGGCCCATTGTTCAAGACTTAGCCCATGAAAAATTATAATCTAATTTAATCAAAACTTAACCCAGGTGGATGAATGAAATCATACTAACAAGTACATGAAAGACAACATTAAGATGAACTTTTAATATGCAATTGACTATCGTTTTTTTTTGTCAATATTAATTCATTACCTAAAGTTTATTTCCAAGATTTGTTTTAAGCTACTATAATGCAGCAGATAATAATTGAACCTGATACCAAATTATTAGCTGGATCATTATAACCATATAAATTAAAATTTGTATAAAATAAATAAAACTTTTACTAAATTAGTTAAAACATAAACAATACCCTTCAATAGATTACTTAGTTTTCTTTTTATTTGTCAACATTGTTTTATTTTAATTAAAAAATTAAAAAATTATAATTTCAATGCACGAGAGAGAATCTCATACTTTAGTCGGAAGCAACAAAAAAAGGTGGATGAGGTGGCACTTTCCGACCAAAACGTTTCCGCGTCCACTCCTCTCTTTTACATTCCACGTGTCCCTTTTCAGAAGACCAGCATGAGCTACTTCATTTTTGTTTTGCCAACGAGAGCTAACTTTATTATTAGAACTACATAATGGACCACTTTGACGTAACCATATTGTATTATTGATAGTTTTTGTTTATGGACAAGAGATTACAAGAGATTATAATCTTGTTGATATTATTATCTCATCTTTTTAGCGCACGGATTAATAATCTCTTTTTTTATTTATTTATGAGTTGGTGAATTAGTAACCTCGTTTTTTTAATCTTGTTTTATCGGTACTGCCGGCTCTAGGCATACCTCATACGTTTGTTCAATGAATTCAAAAATGCATTTCAACGCTAACCTTCTCCATTACCGTTAATGGAGCAACAACCGCTTTTTTTTCAAAAGTACAAAGAGTTTGAGGCAAGGCGACCATTTATCGCCATACTTATTTGTGCTAAGTATGGAGGTGTTATCTAGATTACTATCAATGAGATTCAACTCAGACTATATCGAATTTTATCCCAAAGTAGCGGATATAAACAATTGTCACCTTATATTTGCGGACAACGTTGTGATCTTCTTTGACAGAGAATCTTCTTCTTTAAACTGTATAAGTGAGGCTCTTGATGATTTTTCATGTTGGTGGGGTTGAGTATCAAAATAGACAAATCTGATTTATTCACTATGGGAATCTCTGATGAAGAACAAAAAGTATTACGTTGTTATAGGTTCTCCAAAGGACAGTTCCCTATAAGGTATTTGGGCTTACCATTGATGCCTAGAAAACTTTAACCCGTAGACAATGGCTCTTTGATTGATAAAATCAAGTCCAAATTCCGTGGATGTGCCGTGAAAGCACTCTCTTTTGCTCGCAGATCCCAGCTTGTTTCGTAAGTGATTAATGGGATTATGATTTTCTGGATCTGCACTTTTAAGTTGCAAAGTGTTGTATCAAAACAATCAAGGGACTTTGTTCCCTATTCTTATGGTCAGGTTTCATTGATGGCCACCACAATGCTAAGGTCTCTTGGGTAAATCTTTGTCTGCCAAAATCATATAGTGGTTTGAGACTTCGTAATTTTTTGGAATGGAACTCAGCTCTCAGCCTCAAGTTGATTTGGCTTCCATTCTCCAATGGAGGATCTTTTTGGGTTGCATGGCACATGTACCATCACATGCTTTTACTCTCGGATTTCTGGCTCCTCAAAGAATCCTAGGAAAACTCATGGAATTAAGATCACTCCTAATTCTTAGACACTTGGCAGTTGCTTTATAAGAAACAAGTTTGGAAATGGTAATGATGCTAGCTTCTGGTGAGATAATTGGACTCCATTTGGTCTCTTAATCAACTTTATTGGAGAACAAGTACCTAGGACTCTGAGGATCCTTAAACTACCATGACTTCCACTGCTACACATGGAGGTAGGTGGAACCTGCCTCAGCCTTGTTCGGATAATGTTGTGGCACTTTAGGCATATCTTTCCATAATCAATCCTCTGATGCCTCACGACACTGAAGATGTATACTCATGGCAAATCAGAAATCACACAAACTCTACCTTCTCCTCTCATACAACGTGGGAGGCTATTAGAACAAGAGGACATGAAATAGGTTGGTATAGGGAGGTGTGGTTTAAAGGTGCAACAATCAAATGTGCTTTCAATGTTTAGATATGTTAGCTTGATAGATTGCTAACAAGATCAAGGCTCTTATTATGGGGAATGCAAGTCTCTCCCTTCTGTTGTCTATGCTCAAAATTCTTAGAAACAAGAAACCATGTTATGTTGCATTATGAGTAAAGCGTTTCCATTTGGTGCCTTGTGTTGTAGTGTCTACGCCTACCTACTTCTAACTTTGCAAACTAGGAGCATCTCTTATCCTGGATGAAAACCAGTCTTAGTACGTACATCACCATCTGTACTTAGGAAACTTCTGGCTCATGCGGTTGCTTACACTATTTGGAGACATCGTAATGACATTTTGCACAATGGGATTTCGATCCCGCCATCTGCAACCTTTGGTTTGATTGATAAGGAGATCATCAATTCATCAATGCAAGACGACACTGTAGACTATTTATGAACCTAATGAGACTATGACTTTAATGATCTTTTGATCTGATCCCTTGTTTTTTATATTTTTTAGGCAAGGCATCTCTGTAATTAAACTCTTATTTGTATTTGTTTTTTCATTTATAATATTTATCTACTTGAAAAAATGAATGGCTTAATTTGAAGAAAATGGTTTATGAATATCTTTGCGGTATATGAAACAATGAGGGTATTTTTGAGTAGTTAGGTGATTTGATACTTAAAGTATTTATGATGATGATTTGAAATTGTAATGTAAAACTTGTAATCATGAGTTTTGATATATTCTTAAAATATCCTTTTTTTATTTAACCAAAGATATAACAAACTTTTACAATTTGATTATTTCTTCAAAGTGAATGTTGGAGGTGGGATTCACCTCACCACTAACCTTAACATAAATCTAACTCCATTTATAACAGGTCTCGGATCTCGGTTTATTATAGACATCGGTCATGAGCTCGTCAAGGATCTCAGCCCAAAATTCATCAAGGATCTCGGTCCAAAGCTCACTTCAAACTTTGGTCCGTCACATATATTTGTCCAAAATTCATGTGACTCTTAATAGACAAATTAAGAAGATAATAAATATTCTCAATAGTTTAAGATCTTTAGAGATAATGTTAACCTTCTTTTTAGAAAAATGAAAAGCTTCATTGTAATCTAGATCAAAATCGTCTCTATTCACCTGTGAATAGAAAATGTAACCTCCAAAAATAGGAACATTCATGATTGACACACACGCATTCTATCATTCAATAAACACAATTCTCTATTTTTCTTCTCTTTGTTTTCTTATTAATCAGAATTCTTACTCACTTCCCATCAAAAATCATTCGATAAGGATTTAGAAACTTTGTGCTAGATTCGATTCGATAAGTGAATATAATATTTAAATAATTCACTCACCAATTTTTTTAATAATTATTTTGATTGACTAAAATGAAAATGAAAGAGTTTCAACTAAAATTGAATTTTTAAAGAACTTAGTTTTATGTCATGTCCTATTCATTCAGTGATGGACCTGATTACATTACTATGAAACATTTAAATGGGGTTCTCTATCTAATATTTTTCATATATAAAATATATATATATATATAATATTGTAAAATTTCTATAAAAAAGGAAGTTATGTTTAGAAGTTATTGTTTGGGTGCTAAAAATTTTAGATGTGAATATTACATAAAAGATTAATAAACATAAAGCTTTTTTCAAGTATGGAAATTTTTTAGATAGTTACAGAATTGATATATTTATGGAAATCAAAACTTGCAGAGAAATTTTACCAAAGCATTAAACATTAAAATATTTTTTTCTTTAAGAGGTTCAAGAATTGTTATCTAAGTGTATGCGTTGCAGCCAAGAAACAAGTGGTCCGGTTGGCTTGTCCCTGATTTAACTAGGCATGAGGTGGTGGGTTCAAATCTCATTCAGCTCCATTTGAAGAACTTATGCTATGGATCAGATCTTGTTGTCGATCTAATGATTACTTGTTGACAAAATAAACTGTATGTGTTGCATATAGGATAATTTTCACCATTCCAGTTTCAGTTCTTTCAGCTGAACTTTTTTCTTTAAGTTGAATTCTATAAAGTCGTACATGCGATTGATTATATTACAAAAATGCTCAATGAATTGGCTATTTTATCGATAAAAAATTATGCTAAAGAATCTTGATTGTGCAATTCTTCTCATAATATTGAAGAGACTTGAAACTCAAGTATGTTACACAAGGGTCATATTTGAATATAGAGTGGATATTCATTTATTAGGTTCTGGATTTTAAAAGTTTTGGATCGTTGTAATAATATGACTGATCATGAATCATTGTAATAATATGGCTGATCATGGAGTCAACCTTAATACGAATGCAAACCGACGGAAATTGACAACCACTCATCGATGAAAATCAACAGCGTTAAAATTGACGACAACCGACAAACACATAACCGACGTCAGCCAATGTCTTCATATCCATGGTGACCGATGACTTACTCATCAATAATAACCGACGGTTCTACATGCAAATATAACCAACATGTGTTGCAACTGACAGTTTATCATCCGATGATGACCGACGGGTGTTGCAACCGACAGTTACCCACAATTCGGTATTCGACGGTAATCGACGGGTGTTGCAACCGATGGTTACCCATGGCTACTAACCGAAGGAAACAAACGACTTAATGCTGTCGGCTTCCGTTGGTTAGGCCAACAGTAACCGACCAGAAGCTTTCAAACTGACAAAGGTAACTCGACAACAATTTTCTATCGATTACTGTTGGTTTTGGCTCTTTTCCCACAAAAACTGATGGGATTGACCGTCGGTTTCAATCCTATTTTATTGTAGTGATAGGAAGAAATGTGACGATTAATGATTAAGGTTGAGCTTAGCCAAAGCATAATATTAATGTTTTTTGTGTTTTCTCGATCAAGGATGTCTTAATACGAGATTGTGGTTGGTTTTTACAAAAAAAGAAAAGAAAAAAAGATCATTGTTGGATCCTCAATATATCATCAAAGATGTCTATCTTGAATATGATCAATGGTTCTCATGCAACTCTTAGATGAATTCTTCTATGATGGATCTTTATGGTTCCACATTGTTAGAGGGATTTAACAGGTTTAAACATGGCTGATGTTGGTGGAACAGACTTACCTAATTTAAAGACGGTTAGAAATATGAAAATATTCTTTATCAATTTTAATAATATCTAACTTTGTATTTCTGACTTTAATCTTATTATGTAACATCAATAAACTTACATGGTATCAGAGCAACAGTCTTATAAACCCTAATTTTTCTGCCATTTCTCTTGCTATTCAAATTGCTTATCTCGCAAGTTTCTCTACGATTCTACTATTGTGTCTCCTTCACAGCTCACTGCATCTGAGATGACCTCTTCTCCTTATTACCTTTCTACCTCTGATCATCCTCATCACATTCTAACTCTGTATCTTCTTTCTAGTTCCAACAACTATGAGACATGATCAAAGCAGGCTCGCAACAATCTTCAAGCCAAACATAAATTAGGCTTCATCGATGGGTCCTTGGTAAAACCATCCAGTGATTCTCTTGATCTGCAACGATGGATACAAACTAACTCTATGCTTGTTGGTTGGTTGTGTGTGAGTCTCGATCCACAAGTTCAAAAGGCAATTTTGTTTGTTGACAATGCTAAACTTCTCTTGGAAACTCTTAAAACATGATATTCCATTGGTAATGCCTCACGGGTACATGAGCTGAAGGCGTCTCTCTCATGATCAGGAGCAAATTCACCAATTTCTCATGGGCCTTAATGCTTCACATTTTGCTACTACTCGTACAACTCTTCTTAGCCCTTTGAATCATGATACTAGTCTTAGTCTCGATCAAGTTCATTCTGAAATAATCTATGAAGAACGTCATCTCACTATTTCTCGTAGCAAGGAAGGTCAACTTGATGATGTTGGTTTCGCCATGTACAGTGGCATTCAAGCCATAGCTGCTGCCACACGGTCTCCTTCGTCTGGTCCTTGTACACACTGTGGTCAACAAAATCACAGTGTCGATACATGCTTTTAACTCTATTGCTTATCCAATTAGTGGATTGAGAAACAAAATGACAAGAGGATGTGGTTGTCGCTCCTCAAGAGGACGTGGCCGTGGTTATTAATCTGTTCGTGCCAATAATGTGAAAGTGCAGAGAATTCGCATACTACTCAAGCTACATAACTTAGAAATCACCACAAAAGGCTATATCACTTTGAAATACAATTTATTAAGCAATAATCTTTTCTTACAAAAGAACTATTATTGTTGGGATTACTCTACTCGAGAAACCAACCTAAACCTATTTCAAAGCTAACCAAAAGACTTGTTTTATTCAATGTTTTCTTTTCTACAAAAGACAAACACTTGTTGGTATTACTCTACCCTAGAAACCAACCTAAAACAAACTTCTATCGATAGCCTAAACATTCACTAATCTCTCTAAAAGTTCTCCCTATGTTCTTAGAAAATTAGGTTTACAATTTCCTCTCTTTTATATGCACAAGAGACCAAAATCCCTTGCCCTAAAATCTCTCTCACGATTTCCTTATCACAAAGAAGATATTTTTCTTTTTTTTCTCTTGATAAGATCTTCCAAATATTCTTCTTGATCCCCAAGTTGAATTTCCAAAAATCTCTAACAACCCAAGACTTCCTCTCCAAGACTTGGATCATGTGATGACATCATCAAGCACTCACACAAGACTTTCGTTGTTGTCGTCACTCACTTAACTTCAATATATTGCATCGTCAATCCCCTGCATCTTCATAATGCTCAATCTTTAGTCGACTCCTCAGACCAACCTGACGTTCCTGGTGTAAGCAAAGAAATGTGCTCCACAATTATCAATTTTCTCGAATCTGATTTTTCTACCCAAAAAAATGTCTGGTACAGCTAATTGTGTTGGTTTCTTACTTGATTATGGAGCATCTCATCACATGACTAGTGATCTTGACCTTCTTACTGACGTCTATGATATTCCTCGAAGCATCATAGTTCTACCTAACAGCAAACACACCTTCACTACACGTGAAGGGTCATTAGTCCTTGAAAACAATATTACCCTTATTCGTGTGATCATGCACCTTGATCTCTCGTGCTAGTCTACTTCGTGAAATATCATGCTTTGCTATTTTCACTAACAAATTTACTTAGTACAGAATTGCACTACGAAGATGGTGATTGGAGTATGTGAAGGGAGACATGGGGTTTATCACTTTCGCGGATCAGTTATGGTAACTGCAAGTCATGTCTCCAAACCATCTTCGAAGACACTCTAGCATTATCGTTTGGGACATCTGTCTAAAAAAAGTTTTATCTACGATTTTTTTTACTCTAGATGGTTTTAATTCTTCAGTTAGTGATTTAAAGGATTTTGTGATATTTGTTGACAAGGTAAGAAAACAAGAACGCAATTTTCAGAAAGTAATAATAAAGCGGATGATTATTTTTCTTTGATTCACTACAATGTTTGGGGTCCTTATAGTCAAACTGCTTCTTGTGGAGCACACTACTTTCTATGATGACCATTCTTGATCCGTTTGGACTTACCTACTTCTCGCCAAAAGTAAAGTTGTCGAGGTTCTCAAGAACTTCATCGCTATGGTTAAGAAACAATTCAACAAAAAAGTCAAAACAGTTCATAGTAATAATGGGAGTGGGTTTACT
The DNA here is from genome assembly GCA_900406435.1 of Lepidium aucheri. Taxonomy (NCBI): domain Eukaryota; kingdom Viridiplantae; phylum Streptophyta; class Magnoliopsida; order Brassicales; family Brassicaceae; genus Lepidium; species Lepidium aucheri. Next base: position 9,500 of record OVBA01004591.1, read on the forward strand.
TGCTTATGTAAGTTCTTTGGAGAAACTGGTAGTACTCATCAGACTTCCTTTGTCTACACCCCTCAGCAAAACTGTTGTGTCGAACGCAAGTAGTGTCACATCCTTAATATGCCCCGGTCCTTACTTCTCCAAGCTAGCTTACTAGTCCGGTTTTGGGATGAAAGTGTACTCACTGCAGCATGTCTTATCAACTGGACTCCTACTCCTCTACTTGGAAACAAATCTCCATACGAATTTCTGCGTTCTTCCCCGCCTAGTTATAAGCATCTTCGTGTTTTTGGCCGCTTGTGTTGCGCCAAAAGACTATCCACCACTCGTGATAAGTTCCATCAGAGAAGTTAAAAATGTATAGTTATTGGATACTCTTCTACGCAAAAGGGCTCGCAAGTCTATGATCTTGAGACAAAAGAGATGTTTGTTTCTTGCGATGTTGTTTTTCTGGAGAATTAATTTCCGTTTGCGTTGTCAATATGTGAGACATGGCTACTCCTCTCACACCGTCGGGCACTACTGTGGTTGAGGAGCTTGATCTCGGAATTCCAGCTGATTCATTGGTACCTATAGACATGGGGAGTCCACAATCTGCTCCTCCAATACCTTTACGTAATGAGAGTGCTACACAACCTCATCTTGATCTTGGAACGGAACCTCTTGGAAGAGGTCTCCACAATAAGAAGCCTTTTGTTCTTCTCAAACCATATGTTACCTATGTTATGTGTCAAGATCAAATCCCTATCTCTCTCTCTAATTTTTCCTTTCTCCCATCTTCAAGTACATGTACTAATCCTTTAGCAAATGCTTTGTGTAGTGACAAGATTTCGAAGTCACATCAAATTTTTTTGGCTGCATTGGATATATTGGACGAACCAGTAACGAATAAGCAAGCTGTAAAGCTTAAAGAGTGGTGTGATGCAATGAGTAAAGAAGTCTCCGCTCTTGAAGACAACGATACATGGAGGCTTGTTACACTTTCGCATGGTTGCAAAGCTCTAGGCTCGAAATGGGTTTACCATATCAAGTTCAAATCTGATGGCTCCTTGGAGCGAAACAAATCTCACCTTGTTGTTTTGGATAATCATCAAAAATAAGGTGTGGATTTTTCAGAGACGGTTAATATGCAAACTGTTTGTCTTCTTCTCAAAGTTGTTGCTGTCAAGGGCTGAGTACTTCATCAAATGGATGTATACAATACATTTTACATGGTGACATCTATGAAAAAATCTATATGAAACCTCCTCCTGGTTTTCAGATGTCTAATCCCAATATGGTTTGTAAGCTTAAGAAATCAATCTACGGTCTTCGTCAAGTTCCATGATGTTAGTTCTCAAAACTCTCTACTTCTTTGTTTGACTGTGATTTCACTCACTTAATAGTTGTTCTTCGGCTTGTTTGTCATCTCAAGTCTTTACCCTGTCAAGGTACTCTTCTATCTGCTGCTGATTATCTTCAAGTTATTGCCTACTGTGACTCAGATTTTAACACTTGTCAGATCACTCTATATGGTTATGCTTGGCTCTTCACCAAGTTAATGGAATTCTAAGAAACAATCTCGAGTGTCTCTTTCTTTGGCTGAAGCGGAATACCAAGCGATGAAGATGACAACCACAAAATTATTATGGGCCAAAGAGGTACATGGTCTTATTGGTGTAGATCATTCTCAGCCAATGCACCTTCTTTGTGGTAGTCAGACCGCTCTTCACATAGCCTCTAAGTTTCATGAACGTACTGAACACATAGAGAGTCATTGTCACTTCATTCGCGATGAAATCACAGTTGGTACAATTTCTACATCTCATGTTTCGACACAAGAATAACCAGCGGATATTTTTACTGAGGCTTTAGGACATGATCAATTTCTTTATCTACGGTCCAAGCTGGGCGTTTTTGAATTGCACGCTCCATCTTGAGTGGCAGTATTAGGAATATGGAAATATTCTCTGTCGATTTTGTTAATATCTAACCTTGTATTCCTACTTTACCTTTACTTTGTACTGTATAAACTTTCTATATAACATCAATAAAATCAAGCAATTCTATTCTAAAACATAGAGTTTACAAAAACCCATAAAATCGAATATGATACGACTCGAGTATATGTTTTACATGTTGGTATTCGTATAGGAGAGTGTGCTTTATGTGTTTCGACTCTAACATAACTCAACTGTCTTGTGGTTTCAGATAGTGATTTATTGATTAAAAATTCAGAAATTTGGATATATGAATTTCTTTGTATTGGAAAAATATATCAACAGTAATAGAATAAATAATAAAAACAATGAAAAACTAACACAATAACATTAAAATCTGGAAAAACAAAGTGCAAATAAGAGAACCACTTCAAAGCCGGCACTCGAAAGTAAGGAAGTAACCGAGAATACATAAGAAAAAACTTTGAACCCAACAGGAGAAAACGTCAAAAAGACGAGCCACACTACATTGTTAGTCCCTTAAATATTAGAAGTTAATCTAACTAAGGTAGTCTATTGTGTGTTAATCTTTATAAACACTTGTTTATTTTACCAATATACTTTGATATATTTTTACGAATATAGCTGTGTCATAATTGTTTTGATAGTTGAATACCACCTTCTAAAAAACGACCATTTTAACATTTCAGTGGTAATTTTTTTTCTGGTGTCAAATGTATTATTTATATTTTAAGGTACGAAATGTATGTTTTCACTAACAAAATACATAAAGATAACAAAAAGTTTTTAAATTGATACTTTATTATCACTTATCCATGTATTTATTTACACAAAATATTGCTAACAAAAAAAAGGGAAATTGGACCACAGGTGTGTGAACCAAATATGAAAAGGTTGAATAATAAAATCTTAGTGCTCAAACTTTATCCTTACATTCTTTTTGCTCTGTTTATGTATAACATATATATATATATACTCATATATATATATATATCCGTATGCATATATATTGGTGGTTGCCAAGCTTACCCAACTCTCTCTTCAACTTGCAATAACATTTACTTTATCAAGACAAAGAGATAGAGAAACATATACAAAACAGAGTATTTGCTCTGTTTTATTCCATAATCAAAACAGAGTCACAGAAACAGTTTAGGGAGAGAAAGAGAGATGGGAAGACAACCATGCTGTGATAAAGTTGGGTTGAAGAAAGGACCATGGACTGCAGAAGAAGACAGGAAGCTCATAAACTTCATCCTCACAAATGGACAATGTTGTTGGCGAGCTGTTCCTAAGCTTGCTGGTCTTCTTAGGTGTGGCAAGAGTTGTAGACTTCGTTGGACAAATTATCTCCGACCAGACCTTAAGCGAGGTCTTCTCTCTGATTACGAGGAGAAGATGGTCATTGACCTCCATTCGCAGCTCGGAAACAGGTCAAAAGAATCTCAAAACTGTTTTTACATCTAACTTTTCTGTTTTTGATATGTTCTGTTTCTGAGTTTGTTTTTTGTATGTAAAGGTGGTCAAAGATTGCTTCTCATTTACCAGGAAGAACAGACAATGAAATCAAAAATCATTGGAACACACACATCAAGAAGAAATTAAGGAAAATGGGGATCGATCCTCTCACTCATAAACCACTCTCTATCGTCGAACAAGAAGATGAAGAGCCCTTGAAGAAGCTTCAGGACAATCAAATGGTGCTACAAGAACCAATCACGAAGCCTTTAGAGGAACCAAATAGTTACAATAGCAAGAACATGTCAGAAACGGTGGCAAGACTTGAGGAGTCATTGGATAATGATCAAGAGTATGGTGTGGAAGAAATCCCTCTGATTGATCCAGAGTCTTTGGGAATTTTCTGTAGCAACTCTGCAGCAATGTCTTCATTATCCTCTTCCACGTCTACGTCTTCAAATTCTTCCAATGATTCGAGTTTCTTGAAGGACTTGCAGCTTACTGATTTCGAGTGGTCCGATTACAATAATAATGGTGTGGACAACATTATGGAGAACAATATGATGAGCCTTTGGGATGCTGATAACTTTTGCAGTTGGGATTTGTTGCTAAATGATGAGAGTTCTTCCACTTTTGGGTTGTTTTAAATTCATTTTAAAGTATATGGTCTCTTTTGTAAAAATGGAAACTATGGGGGGAACAGAAAAACTTAAAAATCACCTTCATTACTCTAGTTTCTGGAGGGTGATTATGAAGAATGTTTTTACTTGAGAAAATTTAGAAAAAATAAAATTGATTATTTGTACAGACAAAAGAGTTGAAGAGTGTCTTGAAGTCAATTCCTTTTTCTGGTTTCTATTTTGGTTTCCATACGTCCACGTGTTTAGGCTTACTATCACTTGAAATAGAAATAATACTTATTTGGTTGCATCAATCTTATTTTTTGAGGCATTTACGTTTTTCCATATAAAATATATATATCACAATTATAAAAAGAGAGTATGATTGTACATGCATGTTAGAGTATGTAAACTAAACAGTACCAAATTACATTTTAAAATAAATTAGGTTAAAATTTTAACAAAATAAAATCAATAAATTTGGTTTAAAATGTTTCAATAATCAGACATTCGATACAAGAATATGTGAATTAATCAGTATATTAAAAAATGATTTCCAGTACCATATAGCATCAAAATATGCCTATGTGGTGATTTGCATGACCGTCCCAAGTATATATATAATAATTAATCTTTTCTTAAAGAATAATTTTTAATCTTCACAATATCATAAAAAAATGAGGTCCAAATAGTTAAGGTTTGGTGAGAGATGAAGTGTAATGATGGAATTAGTTTATTTGGTTCAATGATTTACTCTCATTAATTTTTTTTAGGATTCTAGTTTATCTATATATAGTTTATGTTCGTTTTGTGGTTGCTGGCACCTGTTACCAGCGACCGTGATTAGAAAACTAGTTTTATGTTTGTTTGTCAATCGCTGCGAGTGGTCACTGCGATTCTTTTTTTCTATAAAAAAATTACTTTTTACAAAAAAAATTTATAAATTTTTTATATATTCATAAAATTTTTAAAATATGTATGTTAATCTAAATTATAAAATATTGATATTTATTTAGCAAAAAATATACAAATTTCATAAAACATTTAAATAAAAAAATATTAGTACATTTATTTATTAGTCATCAAAAATATATTTATTAGAAATTAAAATCAAATTTTTGTAAATTTTTTATTGTTTTTATAAAAATATATAAATTGTAATTATTATATTTTATATAATTTTAATTTTATTAATTTAAATTTTATTTATTTAAAGATATTATTAATTAATTAATTTTTTGGTCGATAGTATTGTTCGTTTGAGAGTCACTGGTGGCTAGCGACTGGTCGCTGCGACCGGTCGCTGAACTAGCAACTGCGAAACGAATAACTTTTAATCACTGTCAGTGGTCGCAATTACTAGCGACTACCAAACGAACAGAGCATAATTACCATTTTTAAAAAAAAGTGGGATCATTTTTATAGTTATATATCACCAAACGGTAGACGAATAAACCTGAAAATTTAGACCTCCTCATTAAATAAGAAATAATTATAGTGTCCCAAATTAAATGGTTCTTTAGGTTATTAAATGTCAGATTGTTACCCTCATGTCAAGTATTTTTATATCTTCTACAAATGTACTATATCTAATTCATATAACAACCAAAAAACTGTATCATCGAGTGGTTAAATGTTTATTTCTGCTATACTTTTTTTGGCTTTTTTATAGTCGTATATTTAATATTGATAGAGTATGTGTTGGAGGTGGATTCGAGATCCTATTTCGCTCTATGACAACAATTAATGGTTGAAACCATCTAAGTCCCGAACTCGGCAACTCACATGATAATTCATCTCAGACATTCAATACTATCTCAGAAAAATATCTTCTTGATAACCTGCCGAGATGGCAGGAACTCGGGTAACACGTTATCAAAAGATAAACGGAAATTTTTCTGTTTAGATAAGGAAAATTTCCGAAAATCTCACAAGAATCTTAGAATCTAAACAAAAATGTAATCTTTTTTATTTCAAAGGGATTGTAACCGCCTCTATATATACTTTATAAATAGAGATGGAGGCCTTTAAAAAAGAGATCGAATTTTTTAGCATTTAACTTGAGCAATAACAATCAACTCTGTATCTTTGCATTGTTCAATCTCTTTGTTCTTTAATTTAATAAAGTATTCTTGCCCTTTCTCCCTTTGAATCTCGGATCTAGATTTAGAACCATTTGTACTAAGTCCTGAAACAGTATGAAGTTTTGAAAATTTAGATTATAGATCGAATTTTGTTAATTTAATTGTTTGTAAGAAAAGTTTGAAACCATTATTAGCCATTTCTATTAACTTCTAGATCTGCACTTACTCGTAAAAAATTGGCATTTGTTTAGTCTAATAGTTTTGTAACAAAAACTTCATTGTTGGGTTTCGGAAAAGATAGTGATGTATTAAAATTGGATCAAATGCCAAGAAGCAGATGGTCCAGTTGGCTTGCCCCTGATCTAACTTGGCATCAGGTGAGGGTTCAAATTCCGCCAGTTCCAATGGGAACAATTTGGCTATGGATCGGCGCTTTGTCGATCCCATTAATAAAATGAATGAATAAGGTTGACAAAAAAAAATTGGATCAAATTAAATGACGAAACGTTTACTCTAATAGCTTCAATTATGTTCTGAGTAAGTATTAAGATAAACACATAAAACAGGGATCGAGTTCTGCCATCTACATTATGCAGAAACTTAGCTAATAGGTTGGCTAATTATGACACAATATTAAAAAAAAACATAATCTTTTACATAGAAATAATCGAGTTTTGAGTAAGAAAAAAAAGAAAAAAAAAGAGAGAGAGAAGGAATTTTTTTTTTTTTTTTTTTTTTTTCGAGAAGGAAAACTTCAAGTTTAACGTTATGTTTTGTAGCATTATAATTGAGAATGATAAAGTAACATTATACATGTTAAGAATGATAAAAATATAAATTTCATGGTAGAACGTGTCTATAACTGTTATCTATAAATCAGTATATGGAAAAAGTCCTCCACAGATTGCTTAACCTAATTATAAAATTATCTTTGATATCAAAATAATTTTGTAAAAAACTGAATATGATTGATGAAAGGCTATTTAAAGGATTTGTAAGAAAGAAATAAGGTAGCTGATTTACATCTTTGGCTTTGTCTTGACTTAGAAAAATCGAAAAAAGTTGTTTTCGCTTGTAATCTAAAACCGTAGAATACGAGTAACAGTGACTTTGGTCCAACCACAAATTTATATACGTTTCATTTTATGTTGTTCTCATTTATTTGTACGTCTTCTTTTTCTTTTATCCTAAGTTTTTATCTTGGGATGCTTTAGAAATTTATGCGCATGCATACTTTATTATTCGAATGAAAATGATGGCACATTTGTATACGGTGTACCTATAAAAGTCAATTAGATTAAGTTTGACATTTGTATGCATCTAGAGTACTTAATCATTTCTAATAGAATCATCGAACTCATGGTCCAGATACGAACTGGAATAAATAGAGAATACAGTCACAATTAATTAACGTAAAGTTACACATTATGTGACTGAGAATGTGTGAGTTTTTTTAAAGCGTATAAAAACGACTTTTTTTTTGCGACTAAAAATGCTGTAGATGACCGTTCTTTTGCATTCCCAATTTAAATTTCAAGACTTGATTATTTAATTTGTAATGTTAAATTTGTTCTGTTGATAGTAACTGCTTTATAATTGGTATAATTGGCTAAATTTCCAGAGGTAATGTATTTTTCGTTTCATAATCGGAAACAGAATCGGAAGCACTTGAAATCTTTCGGAATTAATTTGGAATCACGATTTCGAAAATAAAGGTTTGAAAACTTGATTACGATTCCAAGTTAAAAGCATTACAAAAACTCAGAAATGTTCATATCATGTGAAAATCTTACGAAAAATAAATAAACCACTAAGTTTTTAGATTTAGTTTGTTATGCTGTTTAAAAAATCAAATTTGATTAAAACATTAATATTTTAAAAATAAAAAACTTTGAGAATTATTTTTATCTGAAAGATTTATAGTATCTAAATTATAAATTGGATTTTGCTTTATAAAAAGTTTATTTTAATATAATTATATGTTTAGTGACTTATGATATATATATATATATAAATTTACACGCTTTTAATATGTACCTGCTTTCTTAATTTAAAAAAAATCTTGATTCTTCATTTCTAAACGCTTTTACTTATGTGTATCCGTTTATGATTATACGCAATTTGCTAGTTTAGAAATTTTAATTATTGTTGAAAAAAAGTTTCATTACTCAAGTTAAATAGACACGTTATTGAAAAAAGGGGATTTTCAAAAATACTACTATTAGCATGTACACTTTTCAAAACCTACCATTTCCTTTAAAAATTGAGAGAGAGAAATGATCATTTGGGGGTGTATTTTGAAAAAGACTATTTCGAAAAGGACATGTTTAGTAATTCCTCTTGAAACAGTGGTATATATCTACTTTTGCAACTTATTCAATTAGAGTTTGACTTCATAGATATTGTTTCGGATTTAGAAATTTTAGATTATAAATTAGATTTTGTCGATCTAATTATTAAGATAAAAATCAAGTGGTATTTAGCCTAGTGGGAGGTAATAAGTTTATTGTAGGCATGCCCACTTGCACATCTAGGGATCGAGTCCTAACACTTACATTATGTAGAAACTTGGCTAATAGACCGACCAATTGTGACCCAATATTGACAAAAAAAAATTATTGAGACAAGAATATTATCTAACTTATTTAATTGCAAATGGGAGAACTGTAGAAAAATGATCTCTAACGAAATTGCCAAAAGAAAATACTAATTACAGGCCAAGCCAAATAATAGACCAATTAACATTGACCAAATTAATTAAGGCATGAAAAAATCAATTTTAACAAACAATAGAGATTTTTCTTTTTTTTTGTCAATTGTATCAATGATGGATGATCCAAAGTCTAAAGTCCACCCAAAATTCTCTTTTAAGCTACCATAATATAGCAGGTAGGATTCGAATCTTGGTGCCAAGTTATTAGCTGGATCATCCTAACCACTAGTCTAAAAGCTGTTAGAATTTGAGATTAAAGAAGAGATATTGGTGAAAATCTGAACACATTTGTGTAGAGTTTTTCGGAAATGAAAGAGAGAGAGAGAGAGAGAGAGAGAGAGAGACGAGAAAGAGATGATGAACTGATTTAATTGATGGATATTCTATGTTACAACATGAGGAAGGTGATCTATTTATAGACCAGAGAAAATAATATAAAAACAACTACAAAAGGACAGAGAGGAGCGTCTGCTTGGGAGTATCAAAAGGAGAAAGTGACCTATCCATACACTCTTCGGCCTTGGCAAAAAAAAGAAGTCACATGTGGCTGCCTTCCCTCCAACGGTCGGATCTTCAAACAGAAGGGGGATGCTTCCAATGGTTGAATTCTCTTCAAACACTCTTCATGTGTGAACTGACTAGACTTATATGTAAACCCGGGGTTTGATAATTCCCAGGTGTACATATTTTGTGCAAAACTCACAAAACTCTTTTCTTGATTGTAGATGCTTAGAACCTTCCTTTGATCACGCTCGGTATTGTGCAAAGTTAGTACAAACCCCATAAAATCCTTGATTATTTCCGGGTGTGCAACTTTGTACAAACCCCACAAAATCCCTGAATGGGTCTTGATCAATACTCCCCCTCAAGTTTAACCATACATGGAATGTATATTAAACTTGGAAGACCCACAAATCACACCTCATTAAAAACCTTAGATGGAGAAAACCGCTTGGGACAAAACTCCAACAAGGAAAAGAGTATGCAATCCGTGAGTGAGGGGATCTTTAATCAAGAGTGGTGAAGGTCCACAAGTCCAAGGTTAGGATAGATTCTATCACATACTTTGAGACTTGCGGCCTTGGTGAAAATGTCTGCCAGCTGATCTTCACTTCTTGTGAAACATGGCAAGATCACTCCTTCTATCATCTTCTCCCTTACTTTGTGACAATCTACTTCAATGTGCTTGGTTCTTTCATGGAACACTGAGTTGGATGCTATATGAATGGCGGCTTGATTATCAAAATGCATTGTGATTGAGTCCTTTGATTCAAAGCCAAGATCCTTGAGAAGTGCCTTTAGCCATGTCAACTCATTGGTGAGTTTCCTCATTGCTCTATATTCTGCTTCTGCACTTGAGTAAGACACGATATTTATCTTCTTGGTCTTCCATGTAACCAAGTTCCCTCCAACAAATATGCAACAACCAATTGTTGACTTTCTATCAACACGATCTCCAGCCCAATCCACATCACAATAGCCTAAAATCTCCACATTGTCATTCTTGCCCATCCATATTCCTTGCTCTGAGCTTCCCTTGAGATACCTTAGGATCCGTTCCACCATACTCCAACTATACATTGTGGGTGTTTGCATATGTTGGCTGACTTGATTCACGGAAAAACAAAGATCCGGCCATGTGATTGTCAAGTAAATAAGCTTCCCTACTATGCGGCGATATAGAAATGCATCATCAAATGCTTCATCATCCTTCTCCCCCTTGCGACTGACCTTGTACCCATCTTCAAGAGGTGTCTTGGCTGGTTTGGATTCTATTTTCCCTGTCTCATGCAAAAGATCAAGAATGTACTTCCTTTGAGATAAGAAGATGCATTCCGGAGAGCGACACACTTCAATCCCTAGAAAGTACCTTAGTGCACCAAGATCCTTCATATCAAATACAGATTTAAGATAGGCTTTGGTAGAAGAAATACCGTCCTTATCATCTCCAGAGATGATCAGATCATCTACATACACAAGAACCGCAACCATTCCCTTGGAGCTTTGAAGTGTGAACAATGTGTGATCAGCCTCTGATCTCTTGAAGCCACGGTCTCTTAGGGTCATGTTCAGCTTGTGGTACCACGCCCTAAGAGATTGTTTCAGGCCATAGATTGCTTTCCTAAGCCGCAAGGTCTTTCCGGGAGTGACCTTTCTTCTAGACCCGGAGGTGGATGCATATACACTTCTTCTTCAAGCTCTCTTTGAAGGAAGGCATTCTTGACATCCATCTGCCATAGATCCCAAGACAAGTTAGTAGCTAAGGATTGTACAACTCGTACCGTGTAAAGCTTTGCAATGGGTGCAAAGGTGTCGGTGTAGTCCTCTCCATAGGTTTGTGTGGAACCTCTTGCTACTAAGCAAGCCTTGTAGTGGTTAATGTCCCCATTGCTCTTATATTTGATGGTGAAAATCCATTTTGAGCTGACAGCTTTCTTGCCTTTTAGGAGGTCACATTCATCCCAAGTATGGTTTCTTTCCATAGCATTTGTTTCCTCCTCAATTGCTTGACATCATTATTTCCTTCCCTTAGATTCATAAGTATTCGGGATCTGCTCAAGGTCAAGTTTGCCAACAAACACAGCATGTTCATGTGGTACAAGGGCAAGAGAACAAACCGCTTGTGTAGGATGAGCTATTGCTTCATTGTTGTAGTATACACGGGTTTTTAGCCAGTTGGTTGGATCTTTGCGGACCTTATTGCTTCTCCTAGGTGCTGGTAGAGGAACAATGGGTGATTCATGAATGCTATTAGAGTCTTCCTCTTCATGATCACTAGAGACTTCATCCGTGGAATGTTGTGGAGAACTTGATTCCTCCTCATTCAGGTTCGGATCATGTGAAGGCTCTTGGTGATTATTCAGAATAGGTTCATGAGCTTCCTCCCCCTCAGGTTGAGTGTCATGCACTTCCTTATGTTCCTCCATTTGTGGTGTTTGACCAAGATGGTTTAGCATGAATTTGAGGCTTGCAATGCGATCTGATGTGGAGTTTGAGAGATTCTTCAAGTCTACCCAATCTCCTTCGTCAAAGTAGCTTTGATCCTCAAAGAAGTCCACATCTCTGGATACAAACGTACGATTGTTGCTTGGATCATAGCACTTGTACCCTTTTTGAGTAGTTGAATATCCAAGGAACATACACTTGGTGCTCTTAGCATCTAGTTTGTTCCTTTGTTCCCCTGGAATCAACACAAAGCACACACACAAATACTTTAAGATGATCAATATACGGTTTAGAGCCATTGAGTACCTCATATGGTGATATGTCTTCCAACACTTTTGTTGGAATTCGGTTGATGAGGTAGCAGACTGTCATAACCGCATCTCCCCAATACCATTTAGGTACTTTCATGTGGAACATCATCGACCTTGCAACCTCCATAAGGTGCCTATTCTTGCGCTCTGCCCCTCCATTTTGTTGAGGTGTGTAAGGACAGCTAGTTTGATGCAAAATGCCATGTTTTCCTAGGTGATCTTTGAATTTGTGACTTGTATACTCTCATCCATTGTCCGATCTTAGTACCTTTATTTTAACATTGAATTGATTAGGTACATAGTTTTGAAAATTCACAAATGCATCATATACTCTATCTTTCGATGGTAAGAGAGTAATCCAAGTATATTTTAATTTTTCATCAATAAAGTCACAAAATACTTGAGATTATCTCTAGATGCACATGGTGAAGTCCAAACATCAGAATGTATCAAATCAAAAAATTTATCATAGATAGTACTAGATTTAGAAAAAACATTCTTGCAATGTTTACCCAAGATACAAGCTTCACAACTCAAATGACCAAAGGAAACATTAGGCAACAATAATCCTAAGGCACGAGAGTGAGGATGCCCTAATCTAGCATGCCAAATAGAATTTAAACTACAAGCAACATTAGAGCTAAATAACGAAAAGATAGAAGCATTTGATGGAGAATCCTCAAGCACATAGAGATCATCTTTGGTTCCTCCTTTGCCAATTAGCTTTCCACTATCAATATCCTGAAACCAAACATCATTAGGCCCAAAGATAGCATAACAGTTCAAATCAGAGTTGGTACGCTTAACGGATAGCAAATTAGAGGTGAATTTTGGCATGTAGAATACCTTGGATTGCTTCTCAAATATATTCAAGCTACCTATGCCTTTTATAGGAACCTTATCACCACTTGCTACTACGACATTACCTAAGGCAGGTTCNTCACATTACCTAAGGTAGGTTCTATACTAGTTAGCAAATCCGGATTTCTTATCATATGGTGAGAAGCACCTGAATCCACAACTAAGTCCTTAGAACGTTTATAAGTAAACAAAGTGATATCGGATTCCTTGAGAGATATGATAGCTTTCATGAGAGCATCTAAGTCAGATTTCTTCACCATATCACCTACGGATGATGCCATGGCAGTTCTATCTTCCTTAGCTCCATCATTGTTTCTTTGGTGAGAAGAACTTGCTTGAGCTGGTTCTTCTTCAGCATCATAGGCTTGGTTGGCCTTTGTATCCTTGAACTTGGCGGGTTTGAGATGAGGATGAAGCACCCAGCACTTGTCCTTAGTGTGACCCGGCTTCTTGCAATGCTCACANTCCGACCAAACCAAGATTTCTTTGCTCTTTTTGGATTTGAGCACACGCCTCATCCATAGTGGGAAACTTATCTGCCCTT
>OVBA01004592.1:0-12332 GCA_900406435.1 Lepidium aucheri
AATAACACAATTAGTAGTAAGGGTTGCAAATTCGTTCCTAACATAAAACGTCGTAAAATCGTTAGCAACGATTTTACGACGTTTTACATTAGGGACCAATTTGCAACACTCTTAACTAATTTTATCANTTATACAATTTAATAATTTATAAACTTTTAAGATTTATATAATTTATAATTTATAAAATTATATAATTTATAAACCTAAACATGTATAAATTTTAAGATCGGTTTGTTGAGATTGTCAGTTCGGTTTCTTTAGATTGTAAGTTTGGATTATCGAGATTTTAAGTTTAATTTTGTTTGTCGAGATTAATTGTAAATACATATATAAGAAGCACAATACTTAAGAATCGTTCTGATACATGTACGAAACAATCATTCAAATCCTCCATCACTATCATTGTCTTCTCCAGTGTCTTGATCATCATCGTCTTTAAATCGTTGTAAACAATAGTCGTTGTAAATTCATTGCATATTAGGGACGTTTTTACAACAGATTATATCACACATGTTAAAATGTTGTGCATTCGTTGTAAATAAAAGTCGCTGTAAATTCGTTGCAACTTAGGGACGGTTTTACAAGAAATTTATCTAACATGTTAATACGTTGTACTTTCGTTGTAAATTGCCAACTGTTTTACAATGAAAATTTGTGTTGTAAAGTTACAACGCTTTTACAACAAAACCATTTTTCGTCGTAATAGCGTTGGCAACCGATCCCTAAACTCTACCGTCCCTAAAACGTTGCAAAATTGTGTTGCTAATTTAATGTTTTGTTGTAGTGTAAGTAGTTCAGAAAGAATTGAACTTTTGATTGATCCGGGTACTTGGAATCCTATGGATAAAGACATGATTTTTCATTATAGTAACTTTAAAAAAGAATTTTAGGAGTAAATTTAGGTTATGAATTAGGCTGTATCGATCTAATTATTAATAAAAAAAATCCAGTAATAGTCCTCCGATTAGACTTATCTTGAACACATATAAAATATTTGAAAGAAATTTTGTGGATTATTTTTGGGATATGGATATTATCCATCTAATTAATTGTTGAGAAATTTTTTGTTGGAAACATAAACATTAAGGTTTTTCATGGAAATTAGATCCACCACAAAATGTATCATTACAGCTACTTATGTAGTTGTGGTTTCACGTCAAAGGTATTCTCCTAAACAATTATACACGACAAATATGTATTTAATATTATTGTTTTGTCTAAAACCGTGTTAATTAGAATTCATAAACATTACCAACTTGGCTTAGAATCTCTCACCAAAAGAAATGAATTTATAACTTTTTTTGTCTAAATATCTTATAGATATAGCCGATTTTATTGAATTTGATGGTACATTATTTAATTTTTGTATTTCTTTCGTATTATATTACTTTCTTCGGATTAGTTTTATTTTATTCACAAATATTAACATTTTGTTCTTTTCTTTGATTACATTATCCTCCATAACAAATAATCCAATTGCAATAAATTATTGTATACGAGATATGCTGTTGGAGGCGCCACCTTTTGTCAATAATAATTAGTCATTTATGCTAATTAAATATATATATTTTTGTCAATATTATGTTACAATTGGTCGATCTATTAGTCAAGTTTCTGTATACTGCGAGTAGCTAGATTCGATTCCAAAATATACAAATGCGTCTGCCTTTAGTAGACTTACCACTTACCATTAGATTAAAGATTGCTAATTAAATTAGCAAAGATATTATTATACCAAAACTCCAAACTATCATCAACAATTTAATTGATTCCTTTGCCAATAAACAGTCGGTTTTGTTTTTGTCCTAACACTAGATTGAATTAGACAAAGTTAAATGAAAATCATTATAGGTTAGGTAAGCACTAGGTCAAATTCTATTGATTATTGTTCTTTTTCTTTAGAGTTTTACTTAACTGAAAATTCAAAACAATACTAACTTGTCTTCACTAAGAAATATTTTCTAAAAATGTTGGCAAATATTTTAGAACAAACACGATTTTATAGAGTTGAATCCGAACGAGAAAGATAACAAAATTGACATTCAACCACATGATCTCAAATACATTTTTGTTTTTATTCAGATAGACAAAAACAAAAATTGACATTCAACCACATGATCTCAAATACATTTTTGTTTTTATTCAGATAGACAAAAACAAAAATTGACATTCAACCACATGATCTCAAACACGAATTTCTAAAGGCGAATTCAGGTTAGGAAAACAATAGAACTGAGACTCCGATATTGATTGTTTTAAGAGGCATGATTATAATTTTACCCATTTTAAGTCAAGGCAAATTACGTACAATCTTGAACAACATGCAAATCTTGTTCCCAAATTGAGTGATCCATGTAAAAAGGCTACTAAATCCACATAAAAGATAGTTTTGGAGAGAAGGATAAGTAGATGATTGGGTAATGCAAGCTATAACTGAGTCACTCTGACAAAATAAGAATCAGATTGGAGAAAGGAGATAGAAATAGTTTTGTATAAACCACTTTAAGGATTCTCTCCTCCTTTCACACACTCTCTCTTCTCAAATCTCTTAGAGATTGGTAGGAAACCAACACAAATCCAATTCTTTTTGACCTTTGTTTTTATTATATAAACCCAAATCTACACAATTCCCCATAAAACCATGTTTAAGAAACTTCAGTTAATTCTTCTCTTCTTTTCTAAAGAGATCAGAGGAGAGAGATTATAAGAAGTCATCATCAATATATCATGGTGACTCATAAGAAGATTCATAATCTTCATAAACCAACCTGCATTTGTATTCTCTGGTTTAGCTTCTTAGTTTCTCTCTTTCACCATGGAAGAGCATCTTCTTCTTCTTCTTCTTCTTCTTCTTCTTCATCAACCTCAACATCTTTCTTCAATCTTTCTCTCCCATATCAACATCCATTCCCTGACCATGTTGTTCTTAATGTTCAAAGGTTTAACAATGGCATCCTAAAAACAGAGCAATCTACTCTGTTTTTTAACTAACTTTTCTCAAAACAGAGCAATCTCCTCTGTTTTTAAAACTAACTTTTAACATACTCTGTTTTCTAATGCAGAAAGCTTAATGATTCTCTATCAAGAAGACAACTTCTTACTTACCAACAAGACGATGGAACAACAACAGCATCAGGACCAATCTCTTCTTGCTTAACCGGAAATCCAATCGACGATTGTTGGCGTTGCGACCCAAATTGGGCAGCAAATCGTCAAAAACTTGCTGATTGTTCAATTGGTTTTGGTCAAGGAACACTTGGTGGAAAAGGTGGAAGATTTTACCTTGTTACAGATTCTTCTGATAAT
Source organism: Lepidium aucheri (assembly GCA_900406435.1). NCBI lineage: Eukaryota > Viridiplantae > Streptophyta > Magnoliopsida > Brassicales > Brassicaceae > Lepidium > Lepidium aucheri. The sequence continues at coordinate 3,307 of OVBA01004592.1, forward strand.
GATGCAGCAAACCCAATTCCGGGAACACTTCGACACGCCGTAATTCAACCAGAACCACTGTGGATTATCTTCTCTGGTGATATGGGAATCAAACTAAAACATGAACTAATCATTGCAAGTTACAAAACAATTGATGGAAGAGGAACAAATATTCAAATCACAGGTTTGTTGTTGCTGGTTCTTGCAGTTTTTTTTTTCTATTCGTTTAACTAGTTTTTGGTTTTATTGTTTGACAATAACACAATCATCGATATTTGGGTATCCGTTTGGGTTCAGACCAGGTCCTTTTGGGTTATGACCAATTCAAATTTTTTTTTATTTTTAGGTCGAGTTTGATTTCAGGTATGAATATCTTTAGTTTTATAAAATTTTAAAATTAATTCGTTCTTTGGTTGTTATTTGGTTCTTAGTTTTAAGTCGAGTTTGATTTCGGGTATGAATATCTTTAGTTTTATAAAAGTTTTAAAATTTAAAATTTAAAACTTTTTGTAAAAAAACCAAAATTTAGTTTAAAAATATATCCGATGTCTATTTGGTTCTTGATTTGGTTCTATTTCGAGTTCGAATTCGGTTTTTCGTGTATATAGAATTATAAACAATTTTAGTATTTTGTCCGTTTCGGTTCTTTTTGGTACGGTTGGTTTTTGTTTGAATTTCAGATATCAGATTTTGTGTCGAGTCCAGAAAAACAGTATAGTAATTTAACATTTTACCCAAAAAAAATCAAATCACAGGACATGGATGCTTAACAATACAACAAGTGAGCCATGTAATCATCCACAACATTCACATTCACCATTGTAAACCATCAGGAAACACTAGAGTAGCTTCATCACCAACATACATAGGATTCAGAGGAGTATCAGATGGAGATGGAATATCAATTTCATCATCACATCATATATGGGTGGATCATTGTTCACTTGGATATTGTGCAGATGGACTCATTGACATTATCCTTGCTTCAACAGCAATTACAGTTTCCAATAACTATTTCTATCAACATGATGAAGTTATGCTCTTAGGTCATGATGATAAGTATACAGCAGATTCAGGGATGCAAGTAACTATAGCATTTAACCATTTTGGTGAAGGGTTGGTGCAGAGAATGCCAAGGTGTAGACATGGCTACATTCATGTGGTTAATAATGATTTTACTGCTTGGCAAATGTATGCAATTGGTGGTAGTGCTAATCCTACTATCAATAGTCAGGGTAATCGTTACACTGCACCTATTGATCCCAATGCTAAAGAGGTACATTTTCAATCTATTTTTCTTCACAATAATTTTTTTTGTCTAACGGTAATATTAATATTATGTCACAATGACCGACCCATTAGCTAAATTTCTTCATTTAGTAGACTTATCACCAACCACTGGACTAAATGCTACTTAAATTTTTCTTCACAAGAATAACAAGAGTTTTGTGCAAACAATAATCATGAAAATGGTTTTTAATTTAACTCTGTAAATAGAGTAAATGCAAGTCAATACTACAAATTTTATAATAATGTTATAAAATATTCTGTCGTTACTATAAAACTTTTAGATTTATGATAAATAATATATTAAATCGAAAATCGAGTCTAAAACTTTATTAAAACTAATTGAAACTTTAATGTACACGATCGTAAAATTTCTTAAATTTTATATAAACGGTTATATTGTATTGAATTTAAATTTCATATTATCAGCTTGTTTATATTTTATTTGGCGAGTTACATTGCAAATTATGATTTAGAAAACTCTAACAATAACAATATTGCAAATGATCTTTAGCCTAATAGCAAATGATAAGTCCACTAAAATAATAATCATACTATTTTATATGCAATAATAATAATGATATATTACAAACTAATAATAATATTATAGTTCGTAGTCGAATTTTTTCTCCTTTAAACCGAAAATAGGGTTTTGGATTCAGTATTCATCCAAATTGGTTCTATACTATATAAAGTTATTCTAAAGATTAATAGTTCACTTTGTCAAAAAAGGTTCTCTTTAAACCGGATATGTAATGTAGGACCGGTATACTTTTTTTCTCTGACGTGTTTTGGCCAATTGCGCGTAACCACACGCGCAGGTCAAGTCTTATTTGCCGGTTACATTACTTTTTTTTCTTAACTAAGGAGAAGTCCGGACTGAAACTCAAACTTATTTCTGAAGGTTAGACGCAACCCGAGTTTAAATATATTGTGGCCAAACAGAAATAATTAGCAATTTTCTAACTAAGGAGAATTGATCTCGGATCTAGATTAACATGACGATTTCCTTCTCAAATGAAAACTACTAGACCACTTATTTGTCTTCCGTTTATTATCATAGACGTTAATCTTGTGTTTATTTTGCTAAAAGGTGTCAAATATCCAAATGGATTCTAAGTTACTAGGTCCAAAAATCCAAATCCAAACAAACTTAAACTAAATTAACCCGAAACTCGAAATGTCCAAGCTTACTCCAACGTGAAATTGCGTGTGAACCGACTTGCCGGTTAAGTCTGATTTACCGGTTACATTACTTTTGACATATTTGATGTTGTGTTTGTTTGGCTAAAAGGTGACTAAGCGAGTGGACACAAACGAGAAACATTGGTCGGGATGGAATTGGAGAACGGAAGGTGACGTCATGGTTAACGGAGCTTTTTTTGTGCCGTCAGGTGACGGAGTATTGAGCTCAGCTTATGCAAAAGCCACCAGTATTCAGCCTAAAGCCGCCGCAATTATTGACCAACTCACACTTAACGCCGGTGTCTTCGGCGATCCAAGGTATTATTTTATCTAAGTTTATATTCTCTCTTCCACTCAAATTCAATCTTTTTCAAAAAAAAAATTATTTTATACGATTTTGCTTTTTTTTTTTCTTTTATTCGATTCTTTTTTCTGACATAAAAACCTTTTCTTTATAAAAATATATTTAACACTAGACACTAGTTAATGAATACCATCAAGACTTTAAATATTAGAAACGTATAAACTCCTATTTACAATATTATTCATGAGTTCTAATGAATTATAGATATGATTTCTAGTCTTAAGAATATATAGCAATTTGCGAGGGAATTGCGAGGATATTTTTTGTTTTTTTATAGTGTATTATTAGTTCGTAGATTTGTGAAATTTATTTTATGCTTTGATTGGTTAAAAACAATAATATTGTTTAGAGCACTAAAACTTAATCCAAACATACTCTAGATTTAATTTTGGCTTTTCATTACTTAAAAAAAACTTTTAACTTATAAAAAAAAATTGGCAAGTGGAAAAACAAAAACATAGAACCCGTGTTATGAACTTTACAAAAAATATAATTGTTACAACAAAAATACATACAAAATAAAATCTACAAAACTTAGAGTTTAAATCTTAAAGCAAAAACTCAAACTACAACTTTAAATTAATATCTTTTTATGTCAACATTGGGTCGAAATTGACCGACCCAGTAGTCAAATTTCTATATAATGTATATAGTAAGACTTGATTTCTGATTGTGTAAATACGTATGTCTTTAGTAGACTTATCACCAACCACTAATTTAAAGACGATCTCCATCAGCGCTATAATTTTGTTTTACTTAATCGGAGTTCATAAAAAAATTTAATTAAAAACAACTATTATTTTCCATAATTTAAAGAGTTCAGTTTTTCTTTTGAATTTTTTTCTTAAAATAGAAACATGAAAATTATACATAAATATCTTGGATGATTGGGAATTAAGTAAGTTGCTTACTAAAGTGTTAATATAAATGTCAACAAAGAAAAAAAATGACGTGAACAATGAACATGCATAAAGACTTTACACGTACAAAAAAGCTTCTCTTTTTTATCTTTTTACAATTCTTATCTCACACGTGCGAAGCATGTGGATCGAAGATCTAAACTTCTAGATTCCATTGATCTAATATACTTTTCTTACATGTCTTTATCGTATTTCTTCTTCTACATGCAAATAAAATTACAAGCTATAGAAAATATTCATTTCCTTATTATCATTTCTTCATCAAATTAGGGATAAGTTTAGTGGTTTTCTTTGTTTCACAATATGGAATATCTTTAAAAATCAACAACGAAAATTATTATTATAAAGAAAACAAAAAGATTCATGTCTTTATTAGCAAGTTCTTCACCAATTTAGGGTTAATAGAATCAATCCTTAGCAACTTGGTATATATTCATTTCCTTGTTCTTCACACAATTATAAGGTGTGAAGACTAAATTAGGGTTTAATCATTGAATCAAATTGACCAATAAAATTGTTTTTATATACTCCTATCGTTTTTCTTATACTTGATGTTTTACAATTTTCACAAATTAAGAAAATATTATTTTTTTAAAAAATTTATCATAATTTTCAAAACAATCTAATCAATCACATATCAATCTAAAAAATTTAAATAGTCAAAAACACTAAAATACATTAAATTTTGCATAGAAAATTGAAAACATTAAATAAAAAAAAAGAAATTTCTTTTCTAAAATATCATCTAAAACTAAATGGAGAAACTATATATGGTTTTTAAAAATAATTTTTGATATATTATCTCATGTCGAATCATTTTTTACAGCAAAAAAAACAAATACCTAGTGGGACCGTTTAGAAGACTATATATTATACAGATTCGATCTACTAAAATGTGGAATAACTAGTCAGATATTTAAATATATATATATATATATACACTTGTATATTTATGCTACTTGGTATTGCATTTTCATATTTTTCAATAATTAATTGCTTAGAATTTAACATTTTGACCTTTTTGTGCAAAAGTAAAGTATGTTAGAAGGATGGAAAATTCTCTTAGCCATCTTGCTTTTATAAGTTCGATATTCTTTGTCAAACTACTTTTTGATATTTTACGAGTTAATCAATTAATACTAGTGTGCTGGATTTTGTTATTGTGGATTAACTTAATTAATACATTAGTTTTGGTCTTGATTGTACCAAAAAGCTACCTAGGTATTTTCCATTGTCACAATGAAGAGTAAGTCACTTGACTCACTTGCTTCTTTTGAGGAAATTGTAGGTCTAATTGGTTAAAGCTTTACTTTTGATTTTTTGTTGTTGTAAGTATTTAGGCCATAGAAATTATGTATTAGTAGTAAATATTATTTTTCCGTTTCACAATAAGTGTCGTTTTAAAATTATTTTTTTATTTCAGAATAAGTAACGTTTTAGATTTACAATATAAATTTTAGCATAAATTGTCTAATTTAACCTTATTATTAACCAATAAAAAAAGTCAAGAGTCAATTAACTTTTAGGAGTATAATAGAATTTTAATATGTTTCCTTAATTTGTATGAAAATGATAGAACGACAGTTATTATGATACATAGGGAGTATATAATTTTAGTTTTGCAAAATTCATAGATCGATTTTGGGCTTTAAGTTTTTGTCTTTTACAACCAAATTTTTTTTCCACAAACATAAATTAGATTTGAAGACTAACTAGAGTAAAGAAAATAAACTTAGAGCATGATTTTATTAGTTTTTAGCAACAATATTATTGCACTCTAGCCATATCTAACTAAGCCCTAGAAAATTTGATATAAATTCTAAAGTTTTTTTTTTTGTCAAAAATTCTAAAGTTATAAGTTCCAACATGTAAACATCTATGTGAATCATGCATGTGATGGAGCAACTTGTTTTGCGACTTTACTCTTCACTTTTAAAAACTTTTACATTGATTCGTCCATTGGATCATGTCGCTATTAGTATCATTTTGACAATAACACACTCACAACCAATTATTATTATAATTATAAATGATTGTTGATAATATGGTTTGGTGGTATATATAGTGGAAGAAACGGCCAAGGAGGAAAATTCTCCGGAATCACGGACGGTGGTGGGACCATTACACGTGGTTACAGTAAAGGCGGATCCGGCGGTGGCAGCGACGGCGACGGTGGCTTATTCACAACAATATTTGGTAGTAGTAACAGTGCGATGGCTCTAAGGCCGGGACAAGTCTGGTTGCATCTATTTAAGATCTTATTATTTTGGTTTTTTCAACATTATACAAGATGATAATTGTATTATTGGTTTAAGGAATAGTTTTAAATATATATATTTATGGGTATAAAACAAAGCCCAATGTATACGCACTTGCAAGTTGTAAAATATGGAATATATATATAATATTTTTATTTTTGTTTGATGCCTAAACTCTCTTGGTCCCAAATTGGAGCAATCATATTATTATTGGAAAAATAGAGATATATGAAATATTATAAGTTTGTATTACGGGAATAGGTCTAATTCCACAACGGAACTTTCATATAACTATGAATATACTTAAATATTTAGGTATTTGTTAACTGCACACAAAACAAAAATTAAAGACTCTTATTCCATACGAATAATTACATATAGGATCAGAACACCTGAATTTTGCTATTCTTCTTAATTGCACACAAAATTAAAATTCAAAATTTAATTTCAATTGACCTAACATACACTGCATCAAAAACACTCAAATAATTAAGATAGTTTTTCGTCAACAGAGCCATTTTCGGATCGAGTTTTTCCGGTTTCATTGATTCAAAAACTCATTCGAATATTTTTAACTCTTGGATCGGATTCCGTCTGTGTATAGATCAGTTTCAAATTTAGTATTTTTATTTATTTCATAAAACTCAAAATTCAAAATTGAGTAGAATAAGAATTTATTTTTATTTTTGTGTGCAATTAAGAAAAGATGCAAACTTTAGGTGTTCTTAGCACTATATGTTAAAGTTTTAATCTTAATTATGTGTAATTAACAATATCTAAGAATACGATATTTGCAAAAATTCTATGATGGAATTGGATATTTGCAAAAATTCTATGATGGAATTGGATCGATCACCCTTTATATTATTCCAGCTAAAAAGTCTCATTATAACATTTTCCTGAATTTTATAACCTACAATTATGATTTTATTAATCATTAAAGTTAGGTAACAAGTCAGTTTCAATATGCCTATCTTCCTAGTTATTGTTTCTAGCAATAATACTGTTTCAATTGGACTTTTTCTATCTAGTTAAAACGATGTCACATTGCTAGTAGTAATAAGCGTTTTACAGTACAGCAATGTTGCGAAAATGGAAAAACTACGATGATGCTAAGAGATTAGAAAAGGCTACAAGAACTGAAGTATTTGATCAGCCTTAGTTACGACATAAACAATCCGGACCATGAGGGTCAAAAAGGAGAAGTCGAAAAGACTAAAAAACCACATCTCATGGCGTTCAACTAGAGTTTTAGAGTTTGCGACTTAGAGATAATGAGAGTTTATTTACCTACTGGTCAACTGGTATGGTCTTTTTACCATCCGGTCTTTTTGTCATTCGCTCCCCAACCTGTCGAGCTACTTGGAGCAGACGCTGCTGCATCTGTTTTGACGCCCCATGCATTGTCGGCTGCACCACTACTGCTAACATTATTGTCTGGCTTCTTTGTCCACCCGTCATAGCTGTTTCCGGTGTTCGGCTGATCGTTACTGGTTCCCCAAGCTGGTTTGCTTGTATTTTCCGGTTTGTCGTTGGTTTCTTTCTTTGAGTTGGTGCCCCAGCTCGACCAGTTTCCAGCACAACCACCAGTGGACGGATTGGTTGGCTTTACGTTGTTTGAATCCTCTCCCCATCCTTTTTTCCAGTCAGATCCACCACTTTGGTCGCTCTTCCAAGTGTTTTCTTGATTATCTGTTTTCCAGGTAGACGACTGGTCACCACCAAACGACCTTCCTCCTCTACCTGATTGGTTTCTACCTCCGCGGAAACCTCCTCGGAATCCCCCTCCTCTTCTTCCACCAAACCCACGACCACCACCACTCTGTTCGTTCCATGGTTTAGAACTGCCGTCACCAGGTTTGGACCAGCTTGATCCACCACCACCATCGTTCTGCTTTCCCCACGCAGAACCACTGCCACCACCACCACCATCCTGTTTAGCCCAACTGGAACCACCTCCGCCACTGTCTTGCTTTCCCAAGTTAGATCCCCCACCAGCACTATTCTGGTTTCCCCAGCTGGATCCACCACTAATATCATTCTGCTTACCCCAGGTGGAACCACTGCCGCCACCAGTACCACCATCTTGTTTACCCCAATTAGAACCACCCGAGCCACTGTCTTGTTTGCTCCAACTAGATCCTCCAGCATTATTCTCTTTACCCCAACTTGCACCACGCCCATCACTGTCTTGCTTACCCCAGGTGGAACCACTGCCGGCACCAGTACCACCATCCTGTTTACCCCAATTAGAACCACCCGAGCCACTGTCTTGTTTGCTCCAACTAGATCCTCCAGCATTATTCTCTTTACCCCAACTTGCACCACGCGCATCACTGTCTTGCTTACCCCAGGTGGAACCACTGCCGCCACCAGTACCACCATCCTGTTTACCCCACTTAGAACCACCCGAGCCACTGTCTTGTTTGCTCCAACTAGATCCTCCAGCATTATTCTCTTTACCCCAACTTGCACCACGCGTGTCACTGTCTTGCTTACCCCAGGTGGAACCACTGCCGCCACCAGTACCACCATCCTGTTTACCCCACTTAGAACCACCCGAGCCACTGTCTTGTTTGCTCCAACTAGATCCTCCAGCATCATTCTCTTTACCCCAACTTGCACCACGCCCATCACTGTCTTGCTTGCCCCAACTAGTTCCGCCACTTGGTTTACTCCATGGAGCAGGATCCTACAACCATTGGAAGTTTACCATATGAGATTTCAAAATAGCTAAAGAAATAAAACGAAAAATTTATATTTAAAATAACCTCCGAATTCCTGAAAGATCTTCCCCTCCCAAATTGATCCCTGCCACCTCTACGACCTCCTCCCCTTCTCCCACCAAACCCACGCCCTCCCCTGTCAAATGTTTGTTCTGAATACCCTCCCGATGATCCTTCATCGTTCTTTTTGGCCCAAGAATACGATGATCCTCCATCGTCCTTTTTGGCCCAAGCAGACGATGATCCTCCATCGTCTTTTTTGCCCCAAGCAGACGCTGATCCTCCATCGTCCTTTTTGCCCCAAGCA
>OVBA01004592.1:12442-22962 GCA_900406435.1 Lepidium aucheri
TTTACCCCAAGCAGAAGATGATCCTCCGTCGTCCTTTTTACCCCAAGCAGACGATGATCCTCCATCGTCCTTTTTACCCCAAGCAGACGAATTGGCATTGGAATCTTCTGCTGACTTGTTCCAACCGGAAGAACCATCTATTTTCTCCCCTGAATCAAAACCTCCACCTTGATTACCCCAGGCAGATCCAGATTCAGAACCTCCTTTCGTACCCCAAGAAGATTCTTCTTTCTTCTTACTTAATTCAGAATCTTTACCCCATACTGACTTCTCATCTTGTTTACTACCTTCAGAGCTTCCTCCGTGCTTACTCCAAGCACCTAAATCTGCAGCATTGGAAGTAGAAGCTCCTTGTTTATCCCAAGAAGAAGCTTCAACTTTTGAAGTACCTGCTTTTCCCCAACCACCAACAGTGCCAGCTTCAGAAGCAGGTGTCTTACTCCAGGAACTCCAACCACCAGGTTGATCACCAGCAGAGGCAGGTTTGTTCTCAGTTGCTGCAGTACCCCACGTTGAAGTGTTATCATCTGGAACTGTAGGCTGCTGAGCCTGCAAAGTCAGGAACCATATGACATTAAGATTTGCAAGTTCCTTGGGCCCCAATAAGATAAAAAGATTATAAAAGCAACAAGCAAAAACCAATTTTAAGGCTTACCGAGACATCAGATGTAGGCTTACTGCCCCATGAGTTCCTGTAACAAGGACGTGAGATCAAGATTTTAGTACATTAGTTTAGGCAACAAATCAGCTCGTTAAGAAACTATTATTATTAACACAATTCTCAAGGCACTGTCAAAGCATGATGCATTCAATATTGTATGCTAATGTACAAATTCCTGTGAAAAGAAAAAACAACTGCTGAAGGAAGCAACACGAAGATCAGTTGAAGAAAAAAATCCCAACAATTAATCTGAGTGAATGCATCTACATACGAGGCAAATCAATTGAAACCAAGGAGACCATCTCTACTTTTTGTAGAATTAGTAAAAATACTTACCAATCAGTAGAAGGGCCTCCTGTTCCTGTATTCCAGTTACCACTCTGCCCTGATGTGCCTGCTCCGATGGCCCAGTCTACCGTACAAGAAATAATGAATAGTCATATGGAAATCTTAAACTGCTCAAATGCTTTCAAGGTATTTAAGCAAGCCACCATGCTATATGTGATTGAAGCCAAATTGAAAGTAATTTTGAACGTAGACAAGAGACACCAACCTCCAGAGCTACCTTCTGTTCCAAGCATGTCAAAAGGCTGGAAGGAACCAGTTCCTGCATCACCACTTTAATAGCAAACAGACCATGCGTAAGAGAAGTTGGCTTTTGATAGAAAGGACAGTGAATGATACAGATGCATGGAGGAAGTACAGAATCCGAGTAGAGTATATCAGGAAATTATGTGAACTTACCTTGTACTTAGAACAGTGTTTCTGTCACGAACCTCAGCAAGATTCTCACTTTTAACTGAAGGGCATTATTGAAAATATTCAGAATCACATCAGAACAAGGTTAAACAAAAGAACTCAAGAAGTGAAATTAAACCTGTGAAAACTTTATGCTGGGAATCAAGCTTGACAGTAACATCAGAATAGCGTAAAGCAATTACACGGCAGAGGTACCCCTTTAATGGACCCACCCGTATCCTCAGCTTTTGGCCTATAGAATACATGCTACCTTTGTCTCCTTGGTTGGCTGCATTTAAAAATCATCTGTGAGAAGCCTAAGGTCATTAATAGACGCTCAATTATATTAATACTCAATACATACAGTTTTTGTATGTTTCCCTGGGCTGCCACTCTTTTTCAGGGGATAGCGGCGATTTAGGGGAGGATACAAAATCTCCAGAAGCTGAACCTTCAGCTCCGTCAGTCTTAGAAGAAAAGAATGACATCAGAATCTGAAGATATGCAACTTGTATCAAGAAATCGCTGCAGGAACTGGGCTAGCTTACCTTCTCACTGAATTCTTCAGTAAAGAGTTTAACTTTCTCACAAGACTGTGATTTGCAGCAGAAATAACCACCATTTTCTGCCTCACTCTCATCGTAAAAAAAAATAATTCCTCTGTATACTTGCCTTACAACTCCTTGTTTACCCTAAATTAGTAATTTTTGCATGGAAAGTAAAGAAGCGTTTACACACAAAAATGCAACAGATACAAACAAGATAAGAAATTAAAAAATCATACCTCAGATGGGCCTTTGGAAATCTTCACAACATCATTAATTGATATTTGTTTCTTATTCATATCCAAGGCAGTAAATTTGGAATCAAATGGTCCATTTTGCATTTCCTTTTTCCCAACAGGGACTACAACGGGTCCATCTAAACCTTCTTTCAGAACCTGGAATAATTTATAAACCATCAGATGGAATAATTTATAAATCATCAGAGACGGGCCAAAGGGTATTACGAGATGGTGAATAACTACATACCTTGTAACCGTCACCTTTGTCATCCACGGCCACAATCAGACCAAAGTCTTTTCGACTACAAAGGGAAAGAGATGAAGTTATTAACATATGAAATTAAAAAAGACTCACGAATAAGTGCAGTTATGGACGATTCCATACCTGAAACAAACTAGATTATATAACTCATAGCTACTTTCTGCCTTATATCCTGACGACCCTTCTCCTTTTCCACCTCCCGATCCTTCTCCTTCTCCCTTTCCACCTCCTGATCCTTCTCCTTTTCCACCCACTGATCCTTTTCCTTTTCCACCATCTGACCCTTCTCCTTTTCCACTAACTGATCCTTTTCCTTTTACAACCCCTGATCCTTCTCCTTTTCCACCCCCTCTGTCAGTTGGAGGAATCTTCTTCTTTTCTTCACCATAAATCTCGGAAATCCACTCTACATCAGCAGTTTCCTTTCGTTCAACAGGTGTAAACTTTAGTATTTCCTCCTTTGATGGAATTATCCCCCCGGAAGATAACGCATCTAAAGAAACTTTTTTATAGAGATATCCATCCTTCAGCATCATGCCATCAAGATGCTCAAAAGTTAACCCAGTATCACGATCACGCCTCACTTGAATGAGAGGTCTGAACTCCCTGTGACGAAAGAGAAGACAAGAAAGATTAGAAATTTGGTAACTATTTACCAGGCGAGAAGAAAAGACCAAGCATATTACTCGAGCTCGCTTGCATTGATCAATCTCGGAGCTGGAGTCTGGCCTTTTTGGACAGTAACTCCCCCACCCTGCTCAAGAAAGTTAGTGATAAAGCACAAATAAAATGATAAGATTACATGAACACAGAAATAACAAAGTGGCAAGATTAGGGGCATAGACAAGTAAATGTGCGGGAAGAAAAGGTAATTACATATTTTTGGGTCAAAGCCTGAAAATCAATCCTCGGAATTAACTTTATTAGTGCTCTTCTCCGAGTGTCACTCACAGCCACAACCTACAAGAACGTAGAGCATATACAGTGTAGGTAGTCTTTCAAACACTTACACTAAAAGGAAACATGTAAAACAAAATAAATTGTACCTGAGCAAGATCTCCTTTGTATTTACCATTCTTAACTCGAGCCCATTTTTCCTCAGAAAATTTTTTGGTTTTTCTTTGGACAGTAAGCAGATTTGGCGCTTCAGATTTAGGAAGTATCACCATGCGAGTAGCATATATGCCAGTTAAGTTATTGCATGCCTAGGTATAAAAAAAGACAAATCAGAGTGCCATTAACGTTATGATCACCCCCAAACAACATCCTTTAAACTGTCAGATAGGTTAAGATAAGATTTAAACATAGGCATGCAAAGTGCTCAATACCTCAAGAACATCAAGTTCCTTGTCAGCTTCTATGAAAATAAAACCCTTGACATGCTCCACAAAGAAAACAGATAAGATTCGCAATTTAGTGCCTATCTTTTTCAGCTCAACAAATTTGTGCATGAGACAGAAAACCGAATGTTTCTCCCGGCCAATCTACAGAAATAAGCCAAATCGAATCAGCATAAGTAGGAACTCACAGGGTTAAGTAACGAACAAGTAGAACCCCTAGTCTAACATACCGCACACTTGACTTTCCATATTGGAGGATCCTTGGAAGTTGGAGCAAGAGCATCCATCTCAATGGAATCTTTCACATCATCAGCACATCCGAAAAAACTAGAACCTGGCTTGTATCTTTCTTCCATCATTCGATCAAATTCTTCCTCATCTATCTCCTCTTCCTTAGGAAAAAGAAAGGATGATTTTCCCTTATCTGCCTGGGCATCCTTACCACTCTCTTCCACCTCAGGTTCGTCTTCCATATCTGCTTCAAATGAGTAATAAGATAAAGAGAGGAAATCTCTGCTATATTCAAACAGTAAAGCGTTCGCAAGAACATTGTTCAAACACAAACCCTAGTCTCGCCATTCCACGGGTAACCCAACAATCGTGATTAAACAAAATCAAAATCTCAGTAAAAACAAAAAACAACCAAATGCGACAAAATCAGAGTCCTACCAGAGACTAAACGAACAATCACGACCATGCAAAGAAGAATTCAATGAACCCAGAAAAAAAATTTGAAAATTTACCGTTAAGAAAACCTAAACACTCATCATCTTCATCGGAGCTCCCTCCATAGTAACCAACCTCGGCGGATTCCTCGAAGAACTGAAGAACCTCAGGGTTTTTCCGCCTCTTAATCTTCAGACCATCATCTCTAAACTGAACGTTGCTTTTCCTTTTCTTTCCGGCGGAAGAAGATCCATTTCCGGCGATCTGTTTTCCCTTTCCCTTGCGATCCATCTTCTTAGCAGTGGGTTTAGGGTTTTCACTATTGCATTTCTCAGAGAGAAGAAGAGAGAGTGAAGTAAAGGTTCAAAAGCGTGGAGTGATTTGTTGTTGTGACCTTCCGGAGTTGCTTTTTAGCCAAAATACTCGACCCAAAAAAAGTACCGCAATTGTATTTTAACCCTACAATCTTTTTTTTTGTCAATTTAACCCTACAATCTAATAAAAGACAAATACAGATATATCTACACTCAAGGTTCAGATTTTTCTTTTTTAGTAAACTATCTAGGTATATATGTCCATCAGACCAAATTTACTCCTGAGAGACTCACCATTATACTTGGCTGATTAAAGTCAAAAGGCTAATTATGTGTACAAGGTTTAAACCAGGTCTTTGCATTCGGTTCGGTTCAGCTCTTTTGGTTTTCGGTTCTTTCAGTTTCCAAAAAGTAGTAACGAATAGGTACTATCGAAAATTCGATTTGGTTTGGTTTCAGTTTCGGTATTATCAGTTCTGTAAATATGGTAACCAAATGAAACCTATTAAAATTCGGTTCAGTTTTGGTTCGATTCCAGTTCTATAAAACTGGAATGAAATTAGTACTAAAATATAATTAGTGCGGCTCCAAATAATTACATTTTTCAAAAAATACCTAAAAATATCTTAAAAATAACCAAATACCTAAAAAAATAACAAAATATTTTAGTACTAACTATTATTTGGTAACTTTCAATTCACCTAACAAAAAACCGAAATCATCTAAAAGTTAGAATAAAAAGTTCTTTTTCAGGAACTGAAACCAAACCAAACCAAAATTTTTGAATCTCTTTTAGGACATAAAACCGAACCAAACCAAAATTTTTGAATCAATTTAGTTCAACTTTTCAGTTCCGGTTATTATGCCGAGGAGTAGTTTAAACACCAACAAGTCTAACGTAAAACACATGTAGACGCGTTCCAAAACAAACCGAATACAAATCTAAACAGTTCTCGAAACTACAGTATATGAAAAAGTTATTACACCTAGAAAGTTTACAGAGAGATAATCATTACACACACACGAGTGAGTGTATATTAACCCTAACCATGGATCAATCACTTTTCATTCATGCCTTAATAACGGTCAAAAGTAGAGGACGACGGATAACCACCACCACCACCGCTTCGGCTTGGCCTCTCGTAAGGACCACTGGCTCTGCTTCTAAATCCTCTTCCCTCATCTCCTCCACGTATAGGCCCACCAACTCTACCACCACCGTACCTGTCACTGCCTGCACTTGGGACTATGTCTCTCTCAAAGGCCCGGGCTTTGTCATAGCTTGCTGGAGGATAACGGTCTGATCCACGGCTGTATCTATCACCGCCTGGAAACCTATCAGCTGGGGCTGCGTACCTGTCAAAGCATATTATTCAGTTACATTCAAAAGCAAGTCAATATGAAAACCTTACATAATTGTCGGAGTTGATTTCGCAACATGAATCTAACCTGTCACTGGCGTATCGATCACGGGGTATGTAGGCTTCTCTGCTATCAAACCTGTCTCTAGCACCAAAGCGTGGAGCACCATCATACCGATCATCTATGTAACGTTCACGGTCCACATAGCGGTCACGGTCAGCATAACGGTCAACACGTCCATCAGATCCTCCAAACGGAGCAGCACGGGAAGAAAAACCACCAATGGGTCCACCACGACCACCAGAAGCAGAAGGGCAATCACGGGCCCAATGGCCAACCCGTCCACATTTGAAGCATTCATCTTCAGCAACACGGCCACCTCCACCTCCACCAAAGTTTCCTTTTCCAGCATATGAATAGCCACTGTCTCTGCCACCTCTAGAGCCATGACTGTCACCATCATCTCTACCCAGTTTTGGTTCAGCTCTGTTCACTGAGATGACCCGATCACCAAAATCCCTTCCATGCATCTCTCTGATGGACTCATCCATTGCTCGACGATCAGCAAAAGTAATAAACCCAAATCCACGTGAACGACCGGTATCTCTTTCCAGCATGATCTATACACAACACACCATAAAAGCTGATTTTCTAAGGATATATGTATACGTGTAGCAAAAACTGAGCAGAGGGGCAGTAGTAAAATGAAACGATTGCAAAATCTGAAAGATCATATCTAGTCCATGTGCTATCAAAGAAAAACCCATCCAGTTAAAGGTTCACTGCACAACACTGTGACCCTGCCTTTTGGTGTTGTAAAGTGTCAACCAACCTCAACTTCAGAGCAAAACACACAACGGATCCCAGAAACTGAAGCAGCTTTAAAGCAAGTTTCCAATTTCAAGCAGAGGTAGCAGACACCACTAACAACTTTTTCAACATCCCTAAATAATGTCCTTAAACAGTATAATAATTAATCCCTATTCTTAAGTTCTTAACAGCCAGGCAATATGGAAACAAAAGCAAATAGAGAAAGGTTTAGATACAGAACGAATTCAGTGGATTAACTGTACTCAATATGTCTGATCAAACGTCTGTTTCTGCTCAATATGCAGATATCATCTGACATTGATCCAGTAGAACTCATGCTGACAACTGTTTTCATAGCACCACAGCCCACAGATCAAAAATACAGAATTTCATCCCAGACGAAGAATCTTGTCAAGTCTCAGAAACTTCAGGAAAAGATAAGAACGGAGAAATGAGGTAGGTAGATATAGAAATTGTGAGGCCAGGCACAAGAATTATTTTAACAGCTTTCCTTTGTATATATAAGGATAGTTATTAGACTGGAGAAGTAAAGCAAAGAAAGATCAAATCCATGTAACCCCTACTAACCACACAGGGAATGAAAAGCTAAGAAATGTAAAGCAAACAGCCCACAAGAAAGACGAGTAGGAAATTTGGGATAAGAAAATGAAAGGTAGATCACAGAAATCTTGAGATCCATGCTTCAACTGCGTGTAATTATTATTCTGCAGGTCATACCACGCTGAAATACCTAAACTGTTAGCACTGACGCTCAGGGTATCAGGAGGAAACAAAACCTTGCCGTAAGACAGCTGAATGTGGACTGCACTTATCCAGAAAGATGACTCCACAAACATAATTACTGAAGCAAGCATACAGAGAGCGTTTAACTTGTGAATAACTGCAAGGGGAAACTAAACATCTTCATCCACCTGAAGGAAGACGGTGAACCTGGCCTGAACTAGGTATCATCTCATATTGTTCACTGCTTCTTCTTAAGACCGGTTACTCAGGATCTTCACTTAGAATGTAAAAGCAGCAAAAAGGATCATTTGAAGAAGAAACCATAACCCACGGCATACTTAGAGAACTCAATAATTACACAGCTCAATCATGAGTTACGAGAAACAGTCTCTCCTCCCTGAGCAAAACAAACAATTTTCTCCATAATAGAAGAAACTGAAGTAACTCGTTACCACAGTCCCAACCTCGTGAAACCAATTCCCAAACTGTGAAAATAATTTTATTCAGAGGCTCAAACATTACTGTGATTTCTAAATTCTCAGGCAGTTTTATTCTTTATCACAGAGCAGTTTCTCAACTTGAACCATGTAGCTCTGATCAATGTCATACCTAATTCATGAGTCTACAATGTTTCAGTGATACATTACCAGCATACAGGAAACAAAAGAAAAGACAATCAATAGGTGAAAATAAGAAGAACACAGAATAAGACTTAATAACAAACCCCACATAACATAGATATGTTCTTACTAGAAATCTCCATGTTTGAGTATATTTTCACGATCAATACCAGTAAATAGACCACGTTTAACTTAAAAATTAAAATAATCATCATAAACATGCTCAAATTTTATAAGCAACCTTACTCATCTTAAGATAAACATCTCTAAATTTCAGAGATGCTCAGCAAACTAGTAGCAGGCACAAAATACTATAAAATCGTACCTGACAATCAAGAATTTCTCCGAAGCGGCTAAAAGCTCGTTGAAGGTCTCTCTCTGTCACTTCCGGCGATAAACCACCGACAAATATCCTACTACCTTCTTTCGTAGCCATTTTTCACTCCTATGTCTACAGAAACAGAATGAAAAATCCCCAAAAATTCAGCAAACCCTAGAAATTCAAAAACTCTTAACACTTCATCTTCCCAAGAAACTATTCAAACTATAAGAAGGCAAAGTTATACAAATAGATTCGTCTTACCTCTATCTTCCTCTTGCTGAAGAAACTCTAAATTTCGACAAATATCACCTGGATCGTATTGTTCCCTTCGCCCCTCAAATATTAACGACAACGAAGCCCTAAAATGGTTGTTAATGAAAGATACAGTACTAGTGCCTAAAGCATCCATGAAAGAGGTCTAGGCCCATGAAAAAGCCCATTATAAGGCCCAGTCATTTAGTAAAAGCCCAAAGTAGTAAGTTTCGTAGAGCCCAAATTAGTTGCACAGGTTAAGCTCATGACCCACTAATGCCACCGATTCTTTTCCATTAAATAATCTCTTACGATAATAAAAACATATCATTACCTTAAATACCGTGTTATATTGTCTATTTTGGACTATGTTGTATTGTTACTAGAAAATATTATCACATAATATTTATCACATAATTATATTCTGATAAGATTATATAACTAATTAATTAATTATTATTTTCTATATTAAATATTATTTATTAATTAATTATAAGAGATTATCTCGCCTACAAGATTATCATAATCATATTTTTATCCTACGAGATTATCATAATTATATCCTTATCCTAATCGATATTTATACAAAACAATCCCCTCCTAATCCTAATAGAAAAACTAATAAAAAATATCTATTTAATACCCGACCCAGGTAGGACAATTATCACAATTCTCAAACGATTCGAAATTAAGATTTGAATATCACAATTATCACAATATTTATTTAACCATTTAAGATTTGATTTTTGTTGGTTTAAAAATTTTTTTAACCAATTAAGATTTGAATTTTGTTTGTTAAAAATTAAATTTTAACTAATTAAGATTTGATTTTTGTTGGTTTAGAAAGACCAGTTAAAATTTGATTTTTGCTAGTTTCAAAAAAAATCTTTAACCGATTAAGATTTAATTTTTATTGGTTCTTTTAAAATAATTCTTTTGTTGAGATTTTGATAAACCTTAATACGATTTTGTTTGTTCTAACAAATAAGTTTTTTGAATTTTAATAAGAAACTTAATTTAAATATTATTGGTCAACGCAATAAAAACAACAAAGAATATTGTATTGAGATATTCCTAATCTAAATCTCAATATATAATAAAATTGTAACGCTAACTGATTCATATATTTTATAATAAATTTTAAACAATTATCTCTTGATAATATTTAATAAAATTGTTTTAACTAATTCTTAATAATATTTTTATCTACATAATATTACCAATTTGTTTTAANTTAATATAAAAAGATTTTTAACTTATATTTCTATTATAATAAAATCGTAACAATAAGAGTTTCTGTAATAAAATAATAGAGATTTTAGATTTTTTTTGATTTGTCAATTTATTTTAACTAACTAATTTGTTTGAGTAACATTTGTTAAGATAATTTATCACATGATTTGGTCTTATCTTTATCTCTTTGTAGCAATAATTTTTTTAGTTTTGTTAATAGAGATTTTGTTACTTTTTTGAACCTTAATTTGATTGGTTATATTTTGGAACCTTAATTTGATTTTGTTAGTTATAGTTATTTTAACAAATAAGTTAGTTAAGATTATGATAAGATTCTTAATTAAAAAGATTTTCTTTGTTAAAATTAGGATAATAACATTAATTCAATAATTAACAAAATATCTTATATTTA
>OVBA01004593.1:0-22961 GCA_900406435.1 Lepidium aucheri
ATCAAAGCGCTAAATCCCTCTCGACCCCAAGGGTACCGTTCAAAAGCCTCTGAATCAAGCACCATATTAGCAACAGGAAGAGGAAGCCTACTGCCTCTATGTAAACCATAAACACCTACGTGAAGGATAAAAAGGAGACCAAGCATCCTCTTTCTCTCTGCTGTCCAATCGCTGTACATATAACATACAACACATGAGTATAAACATACAAAACAGAACATATAAACCTACATAACAGAACCTACAAACCTACAGAATATAAATTTAAATTTTCAAAAATAAAAATTTAAAACCTACAACACATGAACAATAAACCTACAGCACAAGAACAATAAACCTACAACACATGAACAATAAACCTACAACACAAGAACAATAAACCTACAACACTTGAACAATAAACCTGCAGCACAAGAACAATAAACCTGCAACACTTAAACAAGAAACCTACAGCACACGAACAATAAACCTACAACACTAGAATCATCAACATACAACACTTAAAAATAAACCCAGAAGAAAACGAAGAAGAAGTTTTTTTTTAAATAAAAAAATTATTTTTTTTATTTTGTAATGGTATTTTCATAATAAAAACGAAAACCAGGAAAAAAAAACTAAATCAGAATGGCATGATAGTAATAAAACGACCATTCAAAAAAAATATGGACATTTTCACACATTCACCTTTTTGTCTTATGAAAAAGAACTATTCTAGTAATTAGACCATGATATTGAACTATTTCAGTAATTCATTCTACTAGTTTTTTATTATCTATTTTTTATTCAAAAAAATCAAGAAAAACTTATTTTTGGTTACAACTAAGGATATGAAAAGGTCTAATTCAACTCGGTTTTATAGGCCTAAACGGAAGACTCTAGAACAAAAAAGATCGCTTCCTCGTAGACTATTTGGCGGTTCATCGGCTGAAGACTCCGGTCTGCTCTTGGTCGTTCATGCTTCACCACAGCAAGTTTATCGGCATGCAACCTCCGATCTCGAGGATTCAGCCACCGGAATTAAACACTCATCGACTCTAATCCTTATCTTCAAACCCAAGACCTAGCTAGATCCTCCACCACACAATTTTCACGGTTGAATTTGAAGGAAAACTTGTTTGAAGAGCCCTTGCAACAACCAAACAAAGAAGAATCTGACAAGCGAAGAGATACTTCTCAAAGAGTTAGAAAACATCACAAGAATATAATCACCAACAATTTCCGATGGATCAGATACCAGTTCAAACTGGAAGGAGGAAACAACAAAACTAAAATTAAAAACACAAACAAATCATCGGAAAAAGAAAACAGATATAACCTTTCAAAACCGATGATAAAACCAAAAACTGAAAAGATACCAACCAAAGATGATAATTCCATGATCTAACTATTATTTTAAAATAAATAAAACAATATGAAGAAATTGGGAACAAAACCGGTAATAGCTCCGAATCAATTGACGGCCTAGAGCCGAAGGAAAATCGAACAACAAAGCCTCATCACAACCTCTCTGAAATATATAAACTAGGAAAAGAGGAAATCCTACCAAGCTACCAAAATTTGATCACCTCTTTCTAGCGGAAGTCATTTAAAGAAACTTTTTTTGTTACTTTTTTGGGTGAATGACTAGAATAGCCTTTCGTGACTCTTAATTGACTACAATAGTCTAAATTTTTTATTATTATAATACTACTCTTTTTGGATTTTAAATACCGTTTTACTCTTCTTTCCTTTGAAAAGAAAAAAATATTACGAAAGTGCCATTAATGAGAAATTCCACGTCAGCAGACAGAAAACTAACGAAAAACTTCTGTAATATTGTAGGTTTTATTGTCTAGTGTTGTTGGTTTTTGTTTTCATTTGGTATAGGTTTTATTGTCTTATGCTATGTAGGTTTACAACTTACATTTTCTGGATTATGTTATGTAGGTTTTATCATCAAAATCTTTTGTTTTAAAGTTTTTCTTCAATTTTCTTGTTATATAGGTTTGTTTTCGGCTCGGTTGTCGGTAAATATTTTTGTTTTGTAGGTTTTGTTATTTATTTGTTGTAGGTTTTATTATTCTTTGTTGTAGGTTTATATGTGGTATTTGTTGTAGGTTTATTTATCAGTTATTGTAGGTTTTGTACGATTGATTTTTCTTTTTTTCTCGAATCAGTTCTTCTGTTGTGTAGGTTTTTCTTTCGTTCGTTGTAGGTTTTATTACTACTTGTTGTAGGTTTTCTGTTGTCTTTGTTGTAGGTTTATTTATCATTCATTTTAGGTTTTGTACGATTGATTTCTCTTTTTTTTCGAATACGTTCTTCTGTTATGTAGGTTTTTCTTTCGTCTGTTGTAGGTTTTATTATTCTTTGTTGTAGGTTTATTTATCAGTCATTGTAGGTTTTGTTGGACTGATTTTTCTTTTTTTTCTAGAATTAGTTCTTCTGTTATGTAGGTTTTTCTTTCGTTTGTTGTAGGTTTTATTTTCCTTTGTTGTAGGTTTTCTGTTGTCTTTGTTGTAGGTTTATTTATCAGTCATTGTAGGTTTTGTTAAACTGATTTCTCTTTTTTTCTCGATTTAGTTCTTCTGTTATGTAGGTTTTTTTTGTTTGTTGTAGGTTTAATTATTCTTTGTTATAGGTCTTTATGTGGTCCTTGTTATAGGTTTATTTATCAGTCATTGTAGGTTTCGTTAGACTGATTTATCTTTGTTCTCGAATTAGTTCTTCAGTTATATAGGTTTTTCTTTGTTTTGTTGTAGATTTTATTATTCTTTGTTGTAGTTTCTTTATCAACCCTAGGATGTGAAAAGAAAATTTTACCCCAAAATAAAGACACACCTATCTTCTTCAACACACTTACCTTCTTCTCCAACGACGCTGTCTTCTGCAATTTTCACCATTTTCTATCTTTTTGTTTCAGCTTGTGTTGAATGTGTTGAGATGTATCAACTTCAATTAATTTGTGGAGAATGAAGGGGTGAGGATAGGCTTTTTTATGTAGATAACTCTCGTGGGAGCAAAAACATCATGCTGGATGAAGGTACAAATCTAGAGGATTTAGAGGCCATGGTGTTTGAAGCTTTTGGTTTGACTCAACGGTGTTATTATGTAAGTCTAGGTTATAGGTATCCTAATGCGATCATGCGAAATTTACTACAAGATACTCCCCCTATTTTCACGGAAGATAACAAGCAATTCATATATTTTTGGAGCAATATTGGAAGGATTCAAGTCGAATTTATGTTCAGTTCTGTGAAAAATCTGATGTTGAATCAGATGTGGTTGAAGCTGATGGTTGTAGGTTTGCTGATCAGTCTTGTAGGTTTTCAAAAAACCTAGATGATGAGAATAATATAGATGATGTAGATGAAGAAAATGATAATCCGAATATAGATGAGGGTGAAGATGGGGATTTAAGATTCGACTATTGTGATGATCCGGATGGTGCAAGTTCGGGGGATGAAAACTGCATAAATAGTAGTCGAGTGAAGAGTGGTGAAGAATCTGAAGCAAGGACAAATGTTCCTTCTACGAAGAGGGAGATGTTATCCAAGGATTAGTATGTGGGATTAGAATTGAATGTTGTTGACCTAGCGGTTGGACAATGTTATTTAAGTAAGAAAGAGTTGGAGACAAGGTTGAAGATTCTTGCAGTTACACATAGATCTGATTTTGATGTTGTAGCTTCAATAAAAGTATTGTTGCAGGTCAAATGTTGGGTGCCAGGATGCCAATGAAAACTTTGTGCTTTGGCTATTGATGTTTCATCTTCATGTTTCTATGTTAAAATTTATGTGCATAAACACACGTGTTCCGTGACTGAACGATCGTGTCATGCAAGACAAGCAACTCCATATATTCTAGCTCGTCTATACATAGATTTCGTGGGTGGTGTTGGTCCATCGGTTCTGCAGTTCCATGTGGCTGATACTCTGACTAAATGATATGGTTTGAAGGTACATGTCTTATGTAGGTTTTTTGTACATGTTTTGTAGGTTTGTTGTGGGTATTTTGTAGGTTTGTTGTGGTTATTTTGTACGTTTGTTGTGGGTATTTTGTAGGTTTGTTGTGGGTATTTTGTAGGCTTATCAAAGATAATTTGTAGGTTTATCGAAGATGTTTTGTAGGTTAATTGTAAGTTTATTTTTGTGTCATGTAGGTTTACACTCTGATATTTACGTCTTTGTTGTAAGTGAAACATTGGAAGGTTCATCGTACTTTAAGGGAAGCACGAGTATTGGTAAGGGGAACATTGGAGAGCAGTTTTGAACAACTTCCCTCATACTTATTTATGATAAGACGAGCAAATCTCAGAACTCTTATTAAGTTAGAAGTCAAAAATGATCACAAATTAAAGTTCCTCTTCATTGCTTTCGATGCAAGTATATAAGGATTTCCATATATGAAGAAAGTTATTGTGGTTGATAGGACTTTTTTACAAGGGAAACATAAAGGTAGGGAAAACGGCCGAAACCTATATAAACTTTTGCCGTCGTGCCAATTCATACACGAACTTGTACGCAAGACTTAAACCTAAGTTTATTGATAAAAATTGTAAATTTTATACACTAACTATTATTTTTTGGCCAAAATCAATGTTCACCGTTATCTCTGTTAGTCAACCGTTAACGTGACACGTGTATACCTAAACACGTAACACGTGTACGGTCAAATAAATTTTATTAAAATAAAATCAAAATAAATCAAAATAAATTATAATAAATTGTAATAAATTATAATAAATTAAAATAAATTATTTTAAATTATAAATAAATTGAAATAAAATTAAAATAAATTATAGTAAATTATAATAAATTATTTTAATTTGAAAATAAATTGAAAATAAATTATTTTAAATTGAAGATAAAATGAAATAAATTACATAAAATAGAATAAAATAAAATAAGTACATAAAATAAATACATAAAATAAATAAAAATAAATAAAAAATATAATAAAGTGAAATAAATTAAAATAATTTGTGATAAACTAAAATTTTAACGTTTTAGTAGGTATGTTGTTGAAAAATTTGAAAATTGAATATCAAAAAGTGGAAGAAGTATAGCAAATATTAGCCATTCAAAATTTTATAGAGAGTGAAATAAGGCGATTTGGAAGCTACCAAACCCATTTGGAAGGACCTGTTTCTAGGTTCTTCGAGCAAGATACTGCAGCAAGCACAACCGTATGTACTTGAATCATGTGAACCATGTGTCCAAATCCCTAATGAGATACTTCTCAAAAACAAAAACGGATGGACCGAGATCATAATAGGTCAGTTTTCAGGGAAATCTTCCACTTAAACGTGTATTATTCGCAATTTTGAATGGGATATGGAGCCGCCATAAGCGAGACATCAAAAAGTTTGGATAAGAGAGTATTGCAACAAAAAGTTTGGCAAATCGATGGTCAATCCATGTTTGTGGCTAATACGGAGCCAGGTTTCTCTCCAGTTGGCCAACCGGTTTTCATTAGAATAAACTATAGTAAAAGTGGTTGGCCAACTGGAGAGAAACCTGGCTCCATATTAGCAACAAACATGGATTGACCATCGCTTATGGTGGCTCAATATCCCATTCAGAATTGCGAATAGTGAATGTTTAAGTGGAAGATTTCCCTGAAACTGACATATTATGATTTCGGTCCATCCGTTTTTATTTTTGAGGAGTACCTCATTAGGGATTTGGACACATGGTTTGTATGATTCAAGTACATACGGTTGTGCTTGCTGCAGTATCTTGCTCAAAGAACCTAGAAACAGGTCATTCCAAATGAGTTTGGTAGCTTCCAAATCGCCTTATTTCACTCTCTATAAAATTTTAAATGGTTAATATTTTCTATACTTCTTCCACTTTTTGATATTCAATGTTCAAATTCCACTTTTTGATATTCAATGTTCAATTTATTATACTTTTATTATACTTTTATTTATTTTTATTTATTTTATATATTTATTTAATGTACTTATTTTATTTTATTCTATATTATGTAATTTATTTCATTTTATCTTCAATTTAAAATAATTTTTTTCAATTTAAAATAATTTATTTTAATTTATTATAATTTACTATAATTTATTTTAATTTATTTCAATTTATTTTTAATTTAAAATAATTTATTTTGATTTATTATAATTTACTATAATTTATTTTAGTTTATTTTAATTTATTTTTAATTTAAAATAATTTATTTTAATTTATTATAATTTATTACAATTTATTTTAATTAATTTTGATTTTATTTTAATAAAATTTATTTGACCGTACACGTGTCATGTGTTTAGCCATACGCGTGTCACGTTAACGGTTGACTAACGGAGATAACTGTCAACATTGATTTTGGCCGAAAAATAATAGTTTGTGTATGAAATTCACAATTTTTATCAATAAACTTAGGTTTAAGTCTGGCACACAAGTTCGTGTATGAATTGGCACGACGACAAAAGTTTATGTATATTTCGGCCGTTTTCCCCATAAAGGTACCCTCCTTACTGCCATTATGCCAGATGGAAATTTCAACATATTTCCAATAGCTTTTGGAGTTGTTGACACTGAGAATGATGAATCATGAGAATAGTTTTTTAGACAATTCAACCGAATAATCCCTGGTGATGAGGAACTCGCTATTATTTCAGACAGATATAAATCAATAGGCAATGCTATAAAGAAAGTGTCCCCCCTTTTAGCTCGAAGAATATGCACATGCTATTTGCGTAAAAATATTTTGTTGAAGTTCAAGAGAGGAGAGTCTTTCAAGCTCTTTAAGAGAGCTGCAACAGCATATATGATCCAAGATTTCAATGAGATCTTTGGGCAGATTCATGAATTAAACCCGCCCCTTCATGCTTATTTACTCAAGGCTGATGTTCACATGTGGAGTCGTATGCATTTTCCTAGGAATAGATTCAACATCACCACGATAAATATAACAAAATCTATAAATCATGCCTTGAGTGAAGCAAGAATTTATCCCATTGTGCAACTTATTGATTCAATAAGGTCTATGTTGACAAGTTGGTTCACAACAAGGAGGAAGAATGCTAGTCTAATCACAACAGTTCTTACATCTGGAGTTGAGAAAGTGCTAAAGGTAATATCTGTAGGTTTTGCGTATAAGTTTTGTAGGTTTTGCGTATCATTTTTGTAGGTTTTGCATATCGGTTTTGTAGGTTTTGCGTATCAGTTTTGTAGGTTTTGTGTATCTGTTTTGTAGGTTTTCTGTTTCTGTTTTGTAGGTTTAGTGTATCTGTTTTGTAGGTTTAGTTTACAAACTTATTTTTTTGTTCTTTCAGGGACGAATTGAAGAAGTAAAAAAATACGACGTTCAACCTATAGATGAACATTAAACACAAGTGAGTAACATCTCATCAACCAATGTTCTTGCAAAAGGTTTGACTTAGACAAAATCCCATGTGTCCAAACCCTAGCAGCAGTTGAACATGCAAGTTTGCCAATAGTCTCCCTTACTCATTTGTTCTACCACACAACCTATTTATACAACACCTACGCGAAATGTATTAAGCCAAGAGATTCTGCAACACATGTCCCTGAAGAAGTGCATGCAAAGGTTTGTAAGCCTCCTTCTATACATAAACAATCAGGTAGGCCAAAGATCTCACAAATCAAGGGTGCGTTGGAGGTTGTAAAACCTACAAAACGTACACGAAAAACCTACAATTGTACAAAGTGTACGAAACCCGGGCACAATAGCAGAACATGCCTAGAATGAACTTGTTATTTGCTTAGATTATGTAACATTTGTATTTGATTATATAATATTTATGTTTGATTATGTAACACTTTTGTTTGGTTATGTATCATTTGTTTTTTTTAAACTGTTTGTAAACCTACAAAACATCAATGATAAACCTACAACAAGACAATAGAAAACCTCTAAACTTGCAACCATAAACCTACAAAAAATTAATGATAAACCTACATCAAGACAATAGAAAACCTGTAAACCTGCAAATATAAACCTACATAGAAACGTTTATAAACCTACAAAACAAGAATGATAAACCTACAATGCTAAACCAACGAAAATCAATTACAATGTCCTTAATCATTGTGTTTAGATTACATTCTGACAATCTTGAACCATCATAATCACTTCATTACAAAAAATTACGATCCTTTGCAGGTCCATATACTGCAAATACTGTTTGCAGCCGTCAAAAATTATATAACATCAACCTACTTACTATCCCAATGGTCCTGGCTGAGTGTATGTAATTAGTGCACATCCTTTATCACCATCATACTCTCCTCGTGGATTTGGGTCAGTTAGAGAGATAGTGCATTCATGTTTAACCTCATCTAAGGCCTCCGCCGCATATTTTAGGCAATCAAATGCCATGATATTGTCACCAATACCGTCTATACTGCACCTAAGGGCCAAACACTCTATGAACTTCAATGCAAAGACCCCACAATCTCCTGCATCACCTTGCTGAGGTACTACTCGTTTCCTATAGACAGAGTAAGCTTTCACACTCATTTTGGCATGCTCACGTGGTGGTGCCATATCACTCAGCAGTAGGGGAATAAACCTCGCATAAACTTACATAACATTTATCAGCTTACATTTATTGAAAACCTACATAATGTTTTTCGAAACCCTACAAATTGGTGATATAATATACCTTGCAGGATTCGCTAATTGCACTTTTAGAGTTGCACGTGATGAAAGAGTCATACACTTTTATCCTCTTTCGTTGCAGTAGTACTTCAACGGTAACCCAATGGTTATTCCCAATATTATGTGCAATGTACAAAATATTCACATCACTCAACCACCGCCTATGGCTTGCATATAGATAAGTATCACCATTGTACATGTCAGCATACCCCTTAGAGAATTTCTAATTCTTTTCATTGCCCAAGAACTTGTTTGCATATTCTGCACACCAATAAGTGGTTACCATCGGATCAAGAAAGGCAAGTCAAGTTGTCTTGTATGCAGAAACTGGCTGGATGGATCTTTTAGCAAACATCTGCATAATAGTTGACATATGCTGTGTAGAAGAAGTAATATAGTGTTAGAACATTAGAAATAATCCTACAAACCTGTTCCATTAGTCCAAAAACCTAAAAAACTATTTCAAAAACCTACAAACAAGAAGACAAAAACCAACAAAACAAAAGACAAAAACCTACAAACCAGAAGACAAAAACCTACAAACAAGAAGCCGAAAACCTACAAAGCAGAAGACAAAAAGCTACAAACCACTAGATGGTAAACCTACAACACAATAGTGGTAAATCAAAAGAAAGAGAACTTACGTAAGTAGTAAACCACCCAAACTCCTTATTATGTGGAGACTACATCACCTTGGGTGTCATTATCTGCTGGTAGAAGAGAGCCCCTCCCCCTTCAGTGTAACCAAGCTTATGTGGGTATAACACTTAAACAAATCAACATAGAATCCATAAAAAGATACTAAAATACAGAAAATAAAGAAAACTTACGTTCTTAGGTTACAAAAGTCAAGCAGTTGCACCAGTTTTCTCCTCTCAAAATATCCCAATGGATCGTAAACCGCTGGATTTTTTGGTACATCAATATGAAGAGGTTGAACAATAGAATATCCTTTGTATGGGGAGATCTGAAAGACATTAAAAGAAAAAACTACCATAAAACCTACAAGATATATATGAAACCTACAAATATGAAATAAAAACCTACATAACTTATAACATGTGATGCATGTAGCTGTAGTCTGTGATGAGGACGATAAGCTGGTTCTGGTGTAATCTCATCAAGTAAGGTGGGTGGGGGCCTCACCAGCCAATCATCGTCCAACTTCTCATTCGGCTCCGGTAGTAGAATTAGAAGTACATCTTCACTATCTGGTTCTTTACTTATGTTGGGTGCACCTCCATGTTCTTTATTAACTGCATGTGTTCTAACTAGACATGACATATGACACTCTGGGTCTGATGTCTTTTGAGTACTAAGCTTCCAAGACTGAACGAAAAATCAAAAATTATTAGCAAACCTACAAGCCTAAATATTAAACCTACAAAACAGACAGTGGGTAGTATTAATACAAACATATTAATGGATGAAACCATCAACATAATACATTATTCAGAGTTCACATCAGTATTCAGTAAACATACATAATAGATGACACAAATATTACTTTTACATACGAAAACATTCGTTTTGTAGGTTTATTTGTAAAACCTACAACACAGACAATTGAAGCAAATGCGTTTTGTAGGTTTATTACTGAAACCTACATTATTATTGGATAAATCTCCAAAAAAGTGGTATATGTACGAGAGCCTTGTTCTCGTCACCCTCATCACCACCATTTCTCTTCTTTTCTTCAGCATGCTATTGGTTATCACCACCATCCCTACAACCTAAGTTTCCAACTTCCACTACACATTCAGTTTCCTTATTTTTATCTTCCTCAATCAAAAGAATGTGACTTTCAACTCCAGCAATTTTGGGTTCCATGCTAGAAAATCGATCATTCACATCTTGCTTCAAACTGATCATCTCACCAATCATCTCGGTTTACAATGATCCTAAATGTTCAGCGTTTTTCTTCTCAGCACCTTCAATCTTAGCTACCAAATCTTCCAACATATTCATGATTGCGCTCTTCTCACTGCTACTTATCCCAGTTTTCACAACCGCTCTGTGTTTTTCTTTCATAAAATCTAACAAGTTGATATTCATATCAACATCTTCTTCTTCTGCCAAAAAAATAAATTTATTAGATAAACCTACATAACTGTGAATGAAAATCTATAACTCACATAAGAAACCTACAACACACAAAATGATTTCTCAGCATCCTTTGTTAGATAAACCTACATAAAAATGATAGAAAAACCTACAAAACATGAGTTGATAAAACCTACAAAACACTTAGTTAAAATGAAAGAAAATCTACAAAGGCTACAAAACACTTAGTTAGATAAAATTACATAAAAATGAAAGAAAACCTACAAAACATGAGTTGATAAAACCTACAAAACACTTAGTTACCTGCAGTCGCCACCTCCTTATGTGAATCCTTCTTCTTCTTGGCTGAATCACGTGATAAAACTACAACACACAAAATAAACCTACATAAAAGTGAAAGAAAACCTACAGCACACTTACATAAAACCTACAACACACTTAGATAGACACACCTGCAGTCGCCACTTTCTTAGCTGAAACCTTCTTTTGTTTCTTCTTCACTTTATCAACAAGAGGTATCTTTCTCTTTGTTGTAGTCTTTTCATCCCAAAAAGATTCATCCAAAGTGTCATGAAGGATATCTCGGATCATGTTGTGTAACAACAGATCCTCCTTTTCGCGTCTCCAAACTCGATATATTTCTTACAGAGGCTTCAGCACCATGTTTTCTCCACACATATATGAAAATACCAAATATTAGATAAAACCTACAAGATGTTATACGAACCTACAATACCTCTGCCAAAACCTACAATGCCTCTGTCAAAACCTACAATGTCTTCACAAAAAAAAAACAAAACAAAACCTACATAATATTTTCAGTCGAAACCTATCAAACAATAAACGTAAACCGGCAAAACAAAAGATATAAACACACATTTTTTGTCAGCTGTGCGCAGTTTATCGTCCTCAAGTACATCCTCAAGAGTACCAATGCATGAAAGGCCTCTCGACCCCAAGGTTACCTTTCAAAAGCCTCTATATCAAGCACCCTCTTAGCAACTGAGAGATGAAGCCTACTACCTCGATTTAGACCATAAACACCAACGTGAAGAATTAATAGAAGACCAAGCATCCTTTTTCTTTCAAATGACCACTTGCTGAAAAATTAAAATATAGATCACATACATTAGACAGAGATGATAAACCTACAAAGAATAAAAAGAAAACCTACTAAACATGAACAACCTACAAAACATGATATATAAACCTACAAAACATAAATATGAAACTACAAAACATGAACAATAAACCTACAAAACATGAATAATAAACCTAAAAAACATGAACAATAAACCTAAAAACATGAACAATAAACCTACAGAACATGATATATAAACCTACAAATTTTTTATTATAAACCTACAAAATAAGCGCAAATCAAAAGTAACCAAACAAAATTGCACTTCGTTAAGACATTTTTCAGCTCATAAAAAT
This sequence comes from Lepidium aucheri, assembly GCA_900406435.1. Lineage (NCBI taxonomy): Eukaryota > Viridiplantae > Streptophyta > Magnoliopsida > Brassicales > Brassicaceae > Lepidium > Lepidium aucheri. The sequence goes on from OVBA01004593.1 coordinate 12,124, forward strand.
CAGGCTCTACTTTAGGTTCTGTCTCGATGTCACTCCAAAATTCTTCGTGTGCGATGGTCACATTAGCACATTCTTCGACCACTCTGCAATTCATATGTGTAATCTCTTCAAATTCATAAAGAGAGAATCTGATTGGCCTAGAACCTACCAAGACCCATACTTATTTCTCCCTATCAACTTTTAGTTGATTTATAATCAACCAATCCACATGCTTAGCCGCCCATATATATTTCATCATTGCTAGTTTCAGAAATACTCCAACAAAAAGTTGTCCCTAATATTGTTGAATACATCTTCCCTAATTGCAAGCTGCAACATTTCAAACTCTTTAAGCTTACACCAATTATTTAAGCTTTTTTCATGATGAGATACTCTCCTGGCTTAAACAATTTCTTAGGATAATCTTTCTTCTCTGTTATTGCTCTGCAACACACAATAAAACACGTTATAGGCATTTCAGGAAACCTACAAAACCACCTACAAAACCTACATAACAATCTTACTAACCTACATAAGCAGTAAATGAAAACCTACAAAACAAATAAAATCTAGAAACCTGCACAACCTTTCCATAAAACCTATATCATCTATTCCATACAACTCAAGAACAAAGAAACAACAAATCTAGAAAGTTCATATAAAAAAACTACAAAGTTTTGAAGAACCACTCAAATAACAACAATGAACCAACGATTTCACAAAATCCAACACAAATTTCACAACAATCAAGCAAATTTGGAAATCGCGAAATAGAAGGCGATGAAAATTAAAGAAGAAGAAGAAATTATAATAATAAGAAGAAGAATACGAAGAAGAAAAAGATCGGCGGCGGCGGAGGAGGAGAAGGAGAAGATTAATCGCTGACCGGTGGAGGGGGAGAAGAAGAATCGATTTTGAAGGTTTTAGAAAATTAGAGTTTTTTTTGTGGGTTTTTGTTTTGATCCGATTTTGTTAAATTTTCATTTTTTTTTCTTTTTAATAAAATAAAATTATAATGACATTTTTGTAATTAAAACGAAAAAACAAAAACAAAATTTATTCAGAATGACATTCTCGTAATAAAACGTCATTTACACACTTTTTGATTTTTGATACATGAAAAAATACTAATCTGATAATTAGTGGATGATATAGAACTATTCGAGTCATTCTTTCTAGTTTGTTTAGATGATTTTTCATTTTGATCTTTATATATTATAAGATACTTTCTTTGCTTTTTCATTTCATCAAAACCTAGTCCTATAGTTTTTAAAGGTAGGAGGTAGTTATATAATCTTACCATAATAATTTTTCTCCTTATATTTGATTTCATGATTGTGTGTTTTGATTACTATTAAATAAATTTCCCTGCTCTTTGTTACAAATTACATCATGTGTATGCAACACTGATTAAATATTACAAACCATAAGTTAATTAAATAAACATAGAAACTTGCAAAAGAAATATATAGAGAGATAATTTCAAATCACTTAATCATCTATATATATAAAGTTAAATCTTACTCTCTTCTCATGATGCCACTTCATCACCTCTTTAAATTAAATATTAAAATTAAAAATCACAAATTAAAAATAATCTGCCAAGAAGCAGGTGGCCCAGTCGGCTTGTCCCTGATCTAGCTAGGCACCAGGTGGGGGGGTTCAAATTCCACCAACTCTAGTGGGAGCAATTTGGCTATGGATCAGGTGTTTGTCGATCCCACTAGTAAAATGAATGAGTAAGGTTGACAAAAAAAAATCTATATATACACAAATTATTTATGTCATCTTAAATCTATAACCACAAATACAAAATAACTCAAATTATTCATTAAAACATATTTGAGAATAATATTAAATTACTACATTGTATGACTACAATCTAATGTAACAAAAAATCTCTAATTTAAAACCACATTTACGAAAAACTATAAATATTTTAATTCAAAACACAAATCATTAAAATCTATATATATAAACTATAATATTCTATGACTAAAATTCTATTGAAAAGTTCATATAAGATTGACTACAAATATAAAAGCTGAATCACATTGTAGTAACATAAAATAAAATAAAACGTAGGTTCAAATAAATTTTTCAATCATGTAATTACTCTTATGAATTACTTTTTCCAACATTTTTGCCTCCTCATATATACACATACAAAAGAATAACCTCATACCTATTCAAAACACACATAAATTGTTACTCTTAATTTTCCATTACATTGTCTTAACTCTCTACCTCCACTACATTGCTTTAACTCTCCACTAAATTGTCTTAACTCTCAACAAATGTAACATAACACACCTCTTCACTTATAAGTAGATCATTTGGTAATTCCAAATTATCATAGTTACTCATTGCAATATAACTCTTTCAAATTATCACCAAATTAAACAAGATAAAAACTTCTCACCTCTTTTTCTCGAAATTGAAAGTTGATCGTACTTCTCAACATGTGATTGCAAGACTTTTGCATTTTTGGGAAGCCCATAATACCAAAAAATATGGAGAATTCATGAGGTGGACATGGTGCTTCTTGATGAGAAGGTATAAACACTTTAAAGAATAAAGTTAGATTAACTACTCAAATATGACATATATCGTTTAATATTAACTCCAATACTTGCAGTCTATGGTCATACAAGGATATATATTCATGTTCAATGCCTACATCTATTCAAAGATCTCTTGGAAGAATGAGCACTCTACTCCATTAGTGGGTTTGACATCATACGAAGCAACCTCAACTTCAAATTGTGTGATCCAAAAATATCAATCCGGTTTAACGACATCACAACCTTTGTTATATAATATTATATGACCAAAAATTAAAATTATTCTTAATTGAAAACACTAACAAAAATTTACTTCATACATACAAAAGAAACATAAGTTTTAAAAAATAAAAAATGATATAGCGATGAAAAAGACAAAACGTATATTACATAACAATATTATATGACTAAAATCAAAATTATGTATAATTAATATAAAAATTTAAAAATACATAAACTAATCCACAAATGAAAAAAAATAAAAATAAGAATCACAAATGAAAGGCGACAACACACATATTACATAACAATATTATATGATTAAAAGTATGCACAAATAATTAAAGAAAATCCAAAAATGAAATAAGACGACACATTTTACATATACACAAACAATTAAAAACTAATCTAAAAATGAAAGAAGACAAAATACATATCATATACTAAAAACAAGCAAATTAACTCTGAATTTATATGTATATGTTATTAATGTAATCACTCTTACTAATTTATTTGATGCACACTTTTATCTCCTTATATACCCAAGCAAGAGAATAAATTTATACTTATTGGAAACATAAATAAATTACTAAGAGTATTGACGAATTTGATCTACTACATTGTCTTAATTCTCTAGTACATTATCTTAACTCTCCACTAATGTAACTTCTCTCTACTCTTGTCTTAATATATCATTTTGAATCATTGTCACTCATTACATATTAACTCTCTAAAATCCCCACCAAATTAAACAAAATGGAAACTTCATACCTCACTTTTTCGAAATTGAAAGTTGGTTGGACTTTTCAACATGTCATTGCAAGGCTCTTGGAAGCCCCTAATGTCAAAAAAGGTAGAGAACTCCTGGGAATTGACATGTTACTCGATGAAAATGTATAATAATTTCCATAATAAACGTGCAATGAACAACTCAAATACGATATATATTTCTAAATATTAGCTTCTATTTTATATACAGTTAAACTAAACTTTTTCCACAAAATAAACGTTTATTATCTACATATCTATCATTTAACACCGATTTTCTCATATATTTATAACTTATTTTGCAGTGATATAAATCCCGTCTGAAGGGCGGGTCACCAACTAGTTGTATTATAAAGAGAAACTCAAAACTAACAAACAAGATACAAAGCTCAAAAAGTTTTCATGACTCTAAAAAGCCATATAATTGATCGAGCTATGGATAGATGTTAATATGGGTCTACAAACCCATTTAATAAAAGAGTTGTTATAGAAAAGTAGACCCATTTAAGCCTATTTATGTGAAAATATTAAATGAGTTTAAATGGATATGTTCATTTGAACCTATTTATTAACTAAGCTATATCACAATCAAAAGGGTACCCATTTATACTCATTTAATAAGAGAGTTTTATTTAATTGAAGATTTCAACATATTTTAACACATGAATTTGTAGGTATCTTAGGCCGTGTTCAAAAAATTGAGCTAGACGGTGCTAAGTGGACACTGTCTTACCCGATTTCAGTGCAATCGGATAAATTAGACGGTCATTATAGCTAGATGGTTAAAACGGTAATTAGGCAGTTTAGACAATGACAAAAGCGTTATAGGTGGCGTATTTAAAGAGGATTTATTCAAACAAAAATAATTTTTTTAAAAATAATAACACATTGCTTTTAAGCTTAATCTTTTAAAAAATAATATTTACAAAAAGTAATTTAAAATTATATAATTGGTATAATGTGTTATATTAGTAATATATGTAGTAAATTAAAAAAATTGCCTAAAACGCCTAAAATTGCCTAAACTCTAACTAGTCTTTCTAAGCAATAGGCAGAAGGTCACCACCCATCCAACGTTTAACATTTTTTTGAGCACTGATGTTAGGAGAATTTTGAGTGATTTTAATAGATTTTGGTAAGATTTTTATTGTATATTAAAATCAATAAAAATGAATAAAACTTTCATCCATGGTAGTCTTCAGCGAGAACTTGTTTCTAAATCGTCTCAAGCACAGCAACACAAACAATTTTAGAAACTTTTTCAAAGAGTACAAGAAACCACTTTCCTTATTTGTGGTCTTTTTTTGGAAATTTGTAGTTGTTTTTTGGTTCCCTCATTGGAAACATGCTATTATGAGGCGACCTAGCAGCTTATCAATGGACCAAAATGGCTCGATCACCGAAGGAGCCTCCTTTAACCACAAGAAGCTAGGCTGTTCTTAGATCTCTTGACCTAATATATGCTTTTTTGGAGCACCTCCTCTTCTCACAAGAACCCTCTCAGAAGAACCTTCTACTCTCTCTTTTCTCTGAATTTTCTAAGATTTTTCTAGCTAAGTGCTATGAGTCCTTCCTTGCTGCGTATTCTAGAGCAAAATGGCTCATAGAATATCGCACTCAGTAAAAAGTAAAGAAATAATGATTCGTTCGACAAGAAAGATACCTTCTCGTGATGATACTAAATCAAGCTCACAACTAGTTTTTACCAGAGATAGCCAGAACTCTACAGGGGTCAGATCTAACTGTATCATAGTGCATGGCTTTGATAATATAGACCTAACAAAGAAACTCTCACTCACTGCGTTGTGTCGCCTTACCAACCCTCGAGCTCAAAGGTATGGTCCCTCATACCCTTTCTATCTGACACATGAAATGTCTCTACTTGCCATGTTAGAGTAGATCTGGATAATAGGGTGGTTCGGTTCCAATTCTTCACTAAGAAAGATATGAAGAAAGTCCTGGAGAACCAACCTTACCACTTTTCCCACTCGATGGTCATCTTCCAAAAATGGGAACCCATTGTGTCACCATCTTTCTCTTGCAAGCTCCTTTTTTGGGTCCAAGTTTAGGGAATCCCACTCCACTTGTGGTCAACAACCACTTTACAAAGTATAGGAAAAGCTTTAGGGGCAGTGGAAAAGATTGGCATTACATCCACATATGCTAAAGTGAGGTTGGATATAGATGGCATAAAGCTACTTCAAAAGAGTTTTGTGGTGGAATTTGCAAATGGTAGTGAAGTAGAAGCCACTTTTATCTATGAAAAATTAGAAAAACGTTGCTTCACCTGTGGTGCTCTGACTCATGAGAATAAGGATTGTGGTGGTATCCCTCAGGTTCTGGAAGAACCAACCCGAGAGATAAGATCGAAAGCCCTCCTCCCCGTAAAGACCAAAATACGAGACAAGGACAAGATAATTAGCGAAAACCATATTAATACAAAAGCTTCCAACACTACTCAAACGAGTACCCCTCCCACTCGAGAATCAATCGTGATAGACGTAGAAAACCTAGAACTCAAGAGCTCACTATAGAAAGCATTACTTGGAAGAGTACCATCATAGTTACCAACCATATTCAAAGGAAACCATAAATAAAAATGTTCCAGGGATAACTATCGCTCACCTCCTCCTAGATAGTATTTTAAGCTCCCTCATCATTAGGAATCACCTTCTTCACCTGAAAAAGAAACTCTAGTCATGAAAAGATGGTTTGGAAACATAATAGAACTATTCTCAAAACCTTTAATACTACTTATCAAACTCCTGAAACTCTAAAAGAAGAACACCACTCCAAAAGTCCAGAGGACCCTCAACTTCAGAGTAGAAGACCCCCACTGGAAAGAGAAGCTCTAAGCACCACTCCAGTGGAACTCTTTCCACAAGAAGCTATCAACAATGCTCTAGGTGAAATTCGAGACTTTATGAATCAATTCTCACCAGTTGTAGACCTCTCTCAAAAAGCAGCATGCCAAGAGCGCGTAAGACAAGCTAAAATGAGAAGAAAAATGCTAGAAACTGCAGAAAAATGGTACATGCATCCATGAGAGCTCAAGATACAGTACCTCTCATGATTGAGTCTTCCCAAATAGTGGTGTTACCAACTCAAATCCCGGTTAGATTGAGACTAGGGGCCCTTGTGCTTGCTTTGCCAGTTCAACAAAGAAAAAGATTATTATTCAGAAGCGTTTAGGAAGACCACCAGGTTCATAGAAAAAGGTACCTTCCAATCCAGCTGAGATGGGAGGTCATATAAAAAAAGGCATAACTCTATCATCAACCCTCACTCCAAAGCGTAGGCTGCATCTTGACAACATTTCTCATCCTAGTATGAGAGACAATTCAATGTCAATAATCGGGGAATCAAGTTCTAACCATAGTGATGGTCCCTCACGAGTTGATCTAGGATTGCAGAATAAGTAGTGGATTTTCAAGATCTACATCATCCCATTCCTTAGTTGTTTTATGTTGAAATTGTCAAGGGCTGAGGAACCTTTGAAAATCCAGATCTTAAGAGAGATTCATAAGCAAATTTATCTTGACATTTTGTTCCACTTTGAAACAAAAAACCTGGATGATGTTGTTCTTAAATTACTCACTAATCTTAACAATGCTCACAATTTTATTGTTTCACCTTCAGCTACTTGTAGGGGTGGGCTTATCCTCCTCTCAAATTAGAACATCAAAGTGAATATACTATCATGCTGCCAAAATTTCATTGACCCACAAATTAGAGTTGATGGAAAATCATTCTAATATACCTTCATATATGGAGAACTTGACCAATCAAAGAGAAATGCAATTTAGAATACTATTAAGACAACAACAACAAACCAGAGAGATGGAGCTTGGTTTATTTATGAAGATTTCAATGAGATTCACTGCAATGAATATAAATTAGGAGGAGTCCCAAGACCTGAGGTCTCCTTTGTAGATTTTAGATCCTTCATCTCAGAGTTTGATCTGAATGACCTTTGACATTTAGGAGACTTCTATTTCTGGCATGGAATGCGTCACAACCACCTAGTGAGGTGCCGTATAGACAAGGCTATGTCTAACAGTAAATGGGTCAAACTCTTTCCAACAATTAGATGTCAATACCTCTTATTTAAAGGGTCTGACCACCGTGCCATGGCCTCTTTCTTCGAAACTACAACAATAAGGCCAAATACAATGTTTAGATATGATAGGCAGCTGAAGGAAAATGAAGAAGTTTAGACCTCGTACTGCTCGAGCGGCTGATCGAGTCTCCCATCCCAGGTTTCTCCAAGATTATTCTAAGACTCATTGCATGATATGAGGTGTCTTGGGTGAGGTCTTGAAGGTTGGACCAGTCTTTGTCTTCATAAAATTCTTTTCCTTCTATTAACTTCATCTCTCTAGACACCACTACTTTCCTTGTTTCTGGTATATAACACTTGTACCCCTTTTGTGTTATTGAGTACCCAATGAACATGCCTTTGACACTCTTGGCGTCAATCTTGTTTCTTTGTTCTCCTTGAATAAGAACAAATCATGCACAAATGAATACATGTAAGTGATTAATTGATGGCTTGGTTTTAGTTAATACCTCAAATGGAGACACATCATTAAGCACTCTAGTTAGGATTCGGTTGATGAGATAACAAGCTGCCACCACCGCATCACTCCAAAACCTCTTACGAACATTGTTGTGGAACATCATAGACCTAGCCACTTCCATGATGTGTTTATTCTTCCTTTCAGCAACTCCATTTTGTTAAGGAGTGTATGGAAAAGTAGTTTGATGAACTATTCCATGTGTTGCAAGAATTTGTTTAAACGCATGGCTTGTATACTCTCCTCTATTGTCAGTCCTTAGGATCTTAATCTTTGCACTATATTGATTGAAAACATAGTTTTGAAAGTTAGTACATGCTTCAAAGAATCGATCTTTACTAGGTAACAATGTTAGCCAAGTAAATTTTGATTTTTCATCGATAAAAGTGACAAAGTATTTATAGTTTTCGCTGGAAACACAACGAGACAAGATCAAAACATTTCTCATATATAGTTGAAGACTTAGGGAACACTGATTTACAATGTTCCCAAGTATACAAGCTTCACAATTGTCGTTCTTAAAAGAAACATTAGGCAATAATAAGTTCAATGCACGAGAATGTGGATGTCCTAAGCAAGCATGCCACACACATTATTATCCAAACTACATCTACAATTGAAAGCACTAGATGAACTAGCTAAACACGAATTAAAAGAGATAGACTTGGACTATTCTTGATCTTCTCTAGCAAGTATAGTCCATTCTTGCTAGCTCCTTCTCCAAGAACTTGATCACTCTTAATATCCTGAAAGCAAACCTTGTTATAATCGAAAATAACTTTGCTCTATGAACACTTAATAGAATAGACTTGAAAGTTGGCATGTAAAAGGCCTTAGATTCTTTGTCAAACAACCGAAGATCACCAACACCCTTAATAGGAACCTTTTTACCATCTGCAATGCTAACACATCCTGCATCCGGTTTCAAGTTCTTAAGCAAGTTCTCACTACTAATCATATGATGGCTTGCACCTGAATCTAGCACCAGCGGTTTAGCAAATTTAGAAACATAAAATGAGTTACTAGACTCCTTTAAGGCATGGATAGATTTGATTAGATCCTCAAGGTCAGGTTTCCTCACATAGTCATTTTGGACTACAACCATGGCTGTCCCATTAGGCGCTTGAGAGGTGGAACCAGAACCTGCTTCAGCCATCACCTCCTCACTTGCAACATTAGCTCTTGGTTTTTCCCACTTGCTTTTCTTGAGATGAGGATGGAGTGTCCAACAACTATCATTGGTGTGCCTTTTGCGCTTGCAATGCTCTCACACAAACACTTTCTTATCTGCAGGCTTGTATGATGCCTTGTTGACCATAGCAAGCTCCCCTATACCACCAAGAAGAGTCCTTGATCCTTGCTCCCTTTGAATGAGGCTGCACACTTCATCAAGGCTTGGGAACTTGTTTTGCCTCAAGAGATGTCGAGTCAGATCACCATATGCTGGGTTTAACTTCATCAAGCACCCAAATACCTTGTCTTGTTCTAGCCTTTCACTCAGCCCAATTGGATCCACTTTTAGAGGCCTAAGCATTTCCAGCTCAGTCCAACGAGATCTATACTTCCCATACCATTGAGTAAACTTCATATCCTCTTGGTTGAGAGCATTGATAGCCTTCTTTACCTCATAAATTTGGTTGAGGATAGAGAGATTCCCATACACCTTCTTGAGAGTGTCCCATAAGTGCTTAGCACTCTCACAATACGAATAAGCTTCATGAATATGTGGGTCAAGAGAGCTTTGGATGATTACAAGAGCAATCTAGTCATCTTGGTACCATTTTTCCTTCTCCTCATCAGCAGCCACCACCACACTAGTATCGTCTTTCTTTTCTTTACCAACAGATTAGATTGTCCTCTTTGGAGCATCACCTTCAATGTGTGCCCAAAGTCCACAACCGATCAACACAAATTTAACTGTCCCAGACCACATCAAATAGTTGAATCCTTTGAGAGTAACATGAAGAGAAAGAGGCTTGTGGTTCTCTATCAGATTTGAGCAAAAACAGAGAGAAAAACCAAAGCTTCAACGGTAGAAAAGAAAAAGAGATCCTGGGACAAATACAAATATTAGTTGGTCTAAAAGCTTGCCAAGATGTAATCTGGTTCTGATACCATGAAATTTTTAAGAAATTACGATATATTTGTCAGTTTTAGTGAAAATTTAGAGAGAAATGGAGAGAATAATGAGTTTCAGTTCTCAGATTGAGAAAGAGGAGAGAGTAGGCGGCTGAGAGAGATTGAGAAAAAGAGATTTCTCTTTCTTACTTATAAAAAATTAGGGTTACAACATATATATATATATATATACACACATGGTCTCAACCTAAGCCCATATACATACTAATTAGCCGAGGTCCATATACACAAAAGGACAAATAAAGCTAAAAGAGTCACATGTGCTTCAATTTGAATTGTTGGCTTATAGAACCAACTTGAGATACACCAATGGTCATGAGAGTGATTCTAATCTTGCACATTCCCGAAAGTGACCCTATTTTTGTACATCACCAGAAATTCTTCTTTTGATGTTTTGTGCGGTGATAATTATCATGGAACCTTCATTTTGCACAATCCTGAAAGACTATGGATTTGCACAATCTAACAATAAGAGACAAAAATAATTAATAAATCTTAATTAATTTTCAAAATATGGATCATGGAGTTAGAAAGATAAATCTGTTAAAAAGACTTAAATATATGTAAAATGATAAAGGGAGAAGGGAGAGAG
>OVBA01004594.1:0-22955 GCA_900406435.1 Lepidium aucheri
TCGATTGAGAGTGGAGGATCAAGGGAGATTTAATAATGAAAAGTAAGAACAACAATTACAAAATAAAGAAATAGAAAGTAAATAGCAAAGATCTAAACAAATACTCAATTCAATCAAGCATAGAACTCATAATCAAAGTACCTTAAGATCCAAATATAAAGCTACAACAAAATTAGAGAGAGTTTTCTATTTGCTAAACATCAGATAANTATTTATAGAGTTATTAGCGTAACCCTATTAGATAAACCGATTTAAGTTCAGAACCGGAAATCTTCTCCTCGCTGGTCAATGCCGACTTTGGTGATCGAGGAATAGTCTTGATGTTATCCTCGCTGATTAATTGTCGAGTAAGTGGTCCGAGTGGTTCAGGTTGAGATTCCCTCGCGATGGATAAGTCGAGGCGGGCGACTGAGGCTTCTACTGTTAGCAAACTGAGTGATCCTCGCCAGCGAACCGGGAGGTAGCGATCAGAGTGTTGAGCAACTTCTTTTCCTTAGCAGCTTGTTCTGATATTTTAGCTCCATTTTATGCTCCTTTTTGCTCTAATACCTAGGAAAACTCGAAAACTCCAAATGCAAATGCAAAAAGTACAAAACTAGCCTAAATGGATCTAAATGCAAGGAAAACTAGCTAAACGGATACAAAAACAATCTAAAACAGTACTCTAAAACCGTTAAAAATCACACTTATCATTGTACTTGCAGGTTTGTATCCTTAGTACAAGTGTCAATTAGGATTGATCCACACCATCTAACCCGTCTAATTACGGGTTGTATTTAATTGCGGTCTTTTGCATATTGCCCCCTATAACTCATGGATTCTAAACTAATAAGTTTAGACAGCTCTATATTGTACCGTATGTTTAATGGATTAACCCACTAACCCGAGATAGTTGTGTAATTAAATAATAAAAAGCAATATAAATTAAATATCTATAAATTAAAATTAATTATCATGCAATAAGTAAATTTTTGCCGAGTTAAAATTACAAAATAAATAGTTTGAAAAATAATCAAACATAATAGATTATGTAAATATTTAAGCTGAAAGTTAATTTAAACAAACAACAACTTTAATTATTGAAAAATTGACGGAAAAAAATAGAAAGCTAAAATAAATAGAAAATATCCTAATTAAAATAGAAATAAGAAAATGTGTATATAAAGGTAAATATTGGATCATACAAGTTAATTAAACATTTTGAAACTTTAAAACAATAATTTAAAGATTTAATGATTCATGGACCATATAAATTACATATTGTTCTAATCTGCGGGTTAGCCCATTGTCTGTACGGGTTTATCTTGTAATATTCTCTATACATAGTGGGTCAACCCGCAATACCTGCTTTTTTCTGGATTATAAAACTTTAAACCCTACCTCACTCCATAGTGGTACGGATTGGGTGTAAACCACGGGTTCTCAATCCTAATTGACACCCCTAATCCTGAGTCAATGGTTCCAATTTCTTTTCCTTGGTTGCCTTCTTGATGTACTCTATGTTGTAAAAGGGGACATAAAACAATGAATGTCTGGCTCATAAACAAATTGGTGAGGTTAGCATCCTGTAACTACATTCGGTGAAAGAGGCTAACACTCCTGAACATGTAACTGAAAGAGGAAATGCTGAAAACACACAAAATCACGAAGGAAGTGTCTGATGTAGCCACCACACTTTCCACGAAGTCGAAGATTTCAGGTGATCTAGGGCATGACTCTTCATCACTAATTCATGATAAGAAGCGGACAAATAGGCCTTCTAGGCCTTCAAAATCTCAGGGAAACTCTTGTCACTTCTACAACCATAGTGAACAAGTCACAGCACGATCCATGGTTATTTCAGAATGAATGGAAAACAGTGAAAAAGGTTATAAACTCATGGATTTAAAAACATTAAACTATAGGTTAAAGTTCTTAATAAAAAAGAGGCAAAAATAGAATTTTCTATTCTTCATTTATTAATAAATAAGATACAGTATAGTACTTATATAAAAATTACTGAAAGTAACCATCACAAACTATAACTATGTACAACTAACAGTATGTAGTATATACAAGAGAGAAAGATATCTCATATCTCTAATATACCCTCTCAAGCCTTTGAAGTGGAAGCTGGAGCTGGCAGAAAAAGGCTTGAAATAGATATGGGTTTATAAAATAAAATTATAAGATAAAATTTATAAGGGTTTATAAGAGATTTTATAAAATTTATAAGCTTTATAATAGAGCTTATATAATTTATAAGGTTTTATAATAGAGCTTTAAAAATTTATAAGGTGTTTACCAAATTTTATAAGACTTTATAAGAGAGGTTATAAAATTTATAAGGTGCTTATAAAAAATTTATAAGGTGTTTATAAAAATTTATAAGGCGTTTATAAAATTTTATAAGGCGTTTATAAAAACTTTGTAAAGATTTATAAGCGCACTTATAAAAGTTTTTGGCCAGAAATTTTTCTTTTTGGCGAGAAATTTTTTTTTCCCGTAATTTTTTCTTTAAAATTCCATAAAAATATATTTTTGGCAAGTAAATTTTCTTTTTTACAAAAAAATTTATAACAATTTTTTTGAGAGTATTTTTGTCATTTTTATATTAATGAGAATTATTTTTGAAAAGATAAATGTAAAGAAACATTTTTGAAAAGGAGTACAATAAAAAAGGCATTTCTCAAAATTCTTCTAATTACTTTTTATATGTATTATTTTATTTAAATTATTGGCAACATCATTTATGTTTAAAGCTTTACCAATCAAGCTTTATTTTTGAAAATTCAAAGTCATAAACCTAAAAAATTACTATAACCAGAATTTTACAGTAAAAATTTTAAAGCTACATTCCTTACTAATTGGCCATATTACATCAATAACTAATATTATGAATTCAACGATTCCACCAACAACAATATATAGATCTATTCAACAAGAAATAATTATGCTGCGTTGTGCATACTCCAATTAAATCATTTCTTATTTCAACTCGATAACAAATCAGGCAATGTGTTGAAACACTACTTCAAGCCTAGCTTTCTTTGTCAAGTCAATGACGACATATTTTTTTACCTTAGTACATTGGACTGCAGGTGATTATAACGAAGGGTCATGATTTGTTTTTTTTTTCAACACTAGTGACAGAACTTGATCAATAACTCAAATTTTTAAACCTTAAATTTCAAATAATATCACTTAAAGCTACGTTATATTTGAAGTCTGACTCTGATAGAAAATACTTCAATCTGCAAATAAAAAATATTTAATGATTTGAATAAAGTTCTTATTGACGTTGCTTGTAGAAGAAAAAGGACCCATATGCCAATCACAAGTAGCCGATAAAAAGAACACATGAGACGCACAAGGATCAGAGTTAATGAAGATCAAGTAACAAGCATGGTGATGCTTGGGGCTAAAGTATCCTGAAGCCATTAAGAGATTCAAAAGAAAATCTTTTTAAAAGAAGTTTTAAACCGATGATAAGTATTATCAAGAGCTGGAGATAAGACTTATCAAAAAAAAATTTGCTTAGATTTTGTAATTAATTGCGACTTTGTCGGAAACTAAATCGTGAGCCCTTGTGTTGTAAATGAGATCTCAATTGTAAATCGAGTTTCTAAGAACTTAGAGATTAAGTTTTAGAAAGTTTGTGAGTTGAGTTGTTAGGTTATCGAAATTGAAATATTGTTATGATGGTTTCTAGAGTAGAATAATTCTAACATTTTTTGTCTTTAGTAGAAGGAAATTTTACTCATAAAATGTATTTCTTGGCTTTGAATTTTTGTTAGCATCAAATTGTCACTTTCAATTGGTATAAGAGCGGTTCACTACATTACTCTTTTGTTTACAGGTGTAAGATCATGAGGACGAGATGGACAATTCGCAGCAACAACTAGTTTTTGTTGCAAAAACTCTAAAACTGGATCCAGATAACTATGGACATTGGAAAGTTCAGATGGCCCAACACATACATGGAATTGATTCTGATGCATATCTTGCAGTTGAAGAAGGTTGGAAACATCCAGTGATTAAAGATGCAAACATTGTTTTTGTTCCAAAACCAAAGGAAACAGTGCACTGCAAGCATATGTGCTTAAGATCACTCCAAAGGATGGGACAACCAAAGGAAAGACTATTGCTCTTGTATCTAAAAAACATCTAATGAAAAAGAATCAGTTGAGAATATGGAAGAGAAAGTAGGCTTAATTGTGAAACGCCTTCGGATAGTAGAAAGGGGACAAAGAAAATAATATCAGGTCTCTGCTAAACCGACAGGTGATAGAGACAACTACAAAGCAGATAAGCTATGTCTTGAATTTCAAGGATATGTTCACTTTAAATCTGAATATCCTTGTGCCAAGAGAAAAATAACTATCCAGTTCTATGGGTGTAAAGGATATGGACTAAGAACGAATGCATGTCCAAAGTAAGTGGAAAATCAGCTATCACTACTTTGAGTGATACAGACAGTGACAATGATGAAAATGATAATATGTTGAATTACTATGTGGCTCATCTTGGTATTGTGAAAATGAATGACAATGAGGAAGAAGTTCAAAACTTTGAGCCTATCTCTAATCAAGAATATCAAAAGATTGATGAAAATCAGATCCCTACTGAAAAACAAGACAGTGATTTTGATGAATCAGAATCAAAAGATGAATTGAACATGACTCATGAAGATCAACTAAAGTTGCTAGTTAAATCTTTGCCAAAAACTCAAGAAGAAACAAGAGGCTGGAATCTGAAAAACAAGTTGCTTTGGACTTGCTTGGAATGATTGAAAAGAATGGACAGATACAAAGGTCAAAAATGTTGAACTCGAGAGTCGAATGCATGAGTAGATGTAGCAGATTAAAATGCTGTCGAAAGGGACCAAGGATTTGGATTATCTATTAACGGTGGGGGGAACAAATAACAAATCAAGGTCTAAGCTATAGAGGTGTTGAATCAAGGGAAATGGAATTTGTCAAGGCATCTAACAATACTACAACTGCTAGAAAAACACAGATTGCTCATCATGACTACAGAAACAACACGTATCATCAACGATGAGAACTTGGATAAGAAATCAGAAACCTGTTTTTCACGGTTCTAAATGGAAAAACCGTGTGGAATGCTAGTATTGCGGGAAGGAAGGTCACATGAAGTATCAATGCTATAAACTCCAGTATCGTGTCCAAAGAATCTAGAGACAAAGAAAGTTTACCGTCAACGGTAAATACATGAATCAGATTTGTGTTAGAAAATTGGTTCCTCTTCAGTAGAGTTGCATTCACAGCTGAGAATTCTGACTCTAAGTCTCCAAAAGGTATGTGGTACTTTGGTAGTGGTTGTTCGAAACACATGACAGGTGCAAAAGATGCATTACAGAATCTTGAAAAGGTCAATGCATGAAAAGTTACTTTTGAAGATGGAGCAAAAGGAAAGATATGTGGGAAAGGCAGAACGGCGAGGTCAATGGATCCAAGATTAAAATATGTGTTTCTTGTAGATTGTTTGAAGGCAAATCTCATCAACCTTGGTCACATATGTAACACAGGTCTGGATGTGAACTTTACTCGAACAAATTATAGAGCACTGGATGTGAAACGTACCGTTAGTCTGAAAGATGTTTGCACAAGAAATGATTGTTACATATGGGTCCCAAGCACTAAATGCATGACAGTAAAGTCTAAGAGAAAAACTTAGACCTGACATCAACGATTGGGTCACATGAACTTTAGAACAATGGCTGATCTATCTACCAAAGAAATTGTTAAAAGGACTTCCAAAAATCAAAAGGGATCAAGAATTTGTGTGTGGACAATGTAGCATGGGGAAGCAAGTTAAAACAAAACACAAGTCTATACCCGATATTAGATCGAAAGATGTTTTGGAACTTGTTCATATGGATCTCATGGGGCCAATTCAAATGGAAAACATGGCAGTATAGAAGTATGTTCTTGTTGTTGTGAAAGCAGATACACATGGATACGTTTTCTTCGTGATAAAGTAGTTCGTTCGACAATTTCCGAATTCTTGCACTTCAACTAAAAATGAACCTCAAGCTATTGAATTCAATCAAAGTAATCACTGTGGTGAATTTTAGAATGAAATCTTTAAAAATTTCTATTCTGAACAAGGCATTAATCATCAATTTTCTGCATCGCATACTCCACAACAGAATGATATTGTTGAACGAAAGAACAGGACTTTGCAGGAAATGGCTAGGGCTAAGTTGCATGGTAGTAATGCTCCAAAAACCTTCTGGGCAGAAGTATGTAACACCGCTTTTACATTATCAACAGAGCTTATGTCAGAAAAAGGACTACAAAAACGTCCTACAAATTATGGATAAGGGAAACTTCGACGGTCTATTAATTTCACGTATTTGGCTGTGTGTGTTATATTCTTAATGATAAGGACTATTTGGGAAACTTTTATTCTCGAAGTGATGAAGAACTCTTTCTTGGATATTCAGGTTCAAATACTACTTTTAGGGTCTTTAACAAGCGTACCTCCACCATTCAAGAAACTATGAATGTTGTGTTTGATAATGAATCAACATTTTGTCTTACACACCAACCTACTAATGACACGAGTCCTAAGAATTAGATTATTGATTCTGAATCAGAGGATCAACAATCAAGAATAGTTAAGACCCCTAAACGTGCTTGTTTATCTTGATGAAATGGGTGGAATGGCTATCTCCATTCCAAAAATAACCAAATCCAATTCTCTCTTGATATTTTCCTCAAAAAATTTGATTCGTGCGGAGATCAAGCTATCTATAATACTATGAACGAGACTTTCTCTTTTTTTTCGTTATCTCGCATGTGTTCCTAAGAAAATCTTGACATCCTAGCTTTTAGCTCGATACAAAAAGTGCATCCGAATCACTCCTCAACTAATGTTATAGGAGAGATTCAAGGGGGAAGGATTACTCGGGGTAAGAAAATTGATTTCAAACAACTAGCTGAAAACGCCGCTTTTGTTTATTTTATGGCTCAAAGAATGTTGTCAATTTCGTGGAATATGTGTGTTTCATTTCAAAGATTGAACCAAAAACATATAAAAAAGTTTGTGTTGGATGAATTTTGGATTGCATCTATGCAAGAAGAGCTATCAAATTTTTCACAGTTGGTTATGTGGGTTCTTGTTCATCGTCTTAAAGATGTCAATGTGGTTGGCACGAAATATATTTTCAAGAACAAGATTGAAAAAGATGGGAATGTTGTCAAAAACAGTCTCGGCTGGTTGCTCAAGGTTACTCACATGTTGAGGATATAGACTTTGAAGAGACGTTTACACCAATAGTTCATTTAGAGTCTATTAGATTTATGTTTGGAATAGTTTACAAGATGGAGTTTAAAATGTATCAGATAGATGTTAAGAGTACTTTTCTAAATGGTTATCTTGAGGAAGATGTCTATGTTGAACAACAAAAAGAGTTTGAATATCCAAAGCATCCAGATCATGTTTACAAACTCAACAAGATTCTGTATGGTCTCAAACAGGCGCCAAGAGTTTGGTATGATCGTTTCGCCTCATTTCTTATTGAGAAAAAGTACACACATGGTAGTGTAGACAAGACCTTGTTTACTCTCAACACTGCTGATGAATTAGTAGTACAAATCTATGTTGATGATATAGTGTTCGGATCCACCAATCAGAATATGGTGGATAAGTTTGTTGAAGTCATGACTAAGGAATTTTAAATGAGTATAAATGGTGAACTCACTTACATTCTAGGATTGCAAGTAAAATAAATGGTCGATGGTATCTTTGTGAATCAAAGAACATATGGAAAGAATCTAATAAGTTTGTAGTAGAAAACAACAGGGCAAAAAAACTCCATGGGGTCAAATAAAAAGTTCTCAAAAGATAAATCAGGGAAATATGTGGATGCTACAGCCCAAAGAAGTGTGATCAGAGGATTACTGTATTTCTCAATAGGATTACGTGCAAGATTTCAGGCAGATCCTAAGGAAAGTCAGCTCATAGCAGCAAAACACATTCTAACATATGTGGGCGGGAGTCAAAACTTTGTGACTTTCTACATTAAGGATACCATCATAAATTTGACAAGGTACTATGATGCATATTGGGCAGGAAGTGTCGATGATCAGAAAAGTACAAGTGGAGAATGTTTCTTCATGGGAAACACTAATAGCCTGGTTCAGCAAAAACCAGACTATATTTCTTTGTCAACATCAGATGCATAATATATTGCATTGGGAAGCTATTGCACTCAACTTCTATGGATGAAATAGATGTCTGTTGATTATGGTATGACTTCTAAGCCTTTGCTTGTTTATTTTGATAATCAAGGTGTCATATGTATTGCAAAAATCATGTTCAGCATTCACAAACTAATCATATTGATGCACATCATCATTTTATTCATGAACTTGTTGAGGAGAAGCTGCTTAAACTTGATCATGTGAACACTGAGTATCAACTAGTTAATTTGTTTACTAAACCCTTATCTTTCAATCGTTTTGTTCAATTACGTACATAGATTGGAATCTATTATTGGTAAGATTGTTTAAAGTGTCTGATGAGCTGATTGGAAGCAAGAACTTGATTCCAGAAAAAGATTGTAGACACCTAAAAAAGTCAAGCAGATATTAGGATTGATTGAAAAAATGGAAGAGCTGCCTATCATGCCGTCACAAGTTGATCTCTGAATTGGATTATTAAATGTTAGGAAAATGAAGTCAAAGAGCTGAGGAGAATTAATATATTTTCAAAAACTGGTGAAAAATCTGAATCATAGGTTGAGAAGTCAAGTGATATCTTTGATTCATGTAGATGATGCAACATCGTGCCTATGATGACCTGCCAAAACAAATGATCATGAAAGGTACATCGACGAACAACAAGCTGATTGTACCAGACTTGAGATGTTGTAACAGCCACATGATTATGTCCAATATCTACATCATTCAAGTTACATGATTAGGTCGAATATCGAAGACCGTGATGAAGATACAGGTGAAGCTCACCTCTTAATCACATAATTTTCCTTCATCTTCTTCAATCATCTGAAATATCTCAGTCTCTAGAGACAACGATGATGTCAAAGTGATTGGCTCTTCCAACCCAAAGAATCTTGAAGAAACAAGGCTCATGTTTGGGCTCCGTAAACGAACAATCAAGAAAGAGCCAAATCCAAACCCTCGAAAGAGTTGAAAGGTTGTGATATTGGAGACATTGACTTGGCCTTCAGTGAAAAAGGGTTTATCATCGGAGTTCGACTCTTTGATTTTCTCCTCCAAGGATGCATTAAAAAGGTATGGACTTTACTCCTCACAGATTGATTGTTTTAATGTTGAAAATGCTTATGAATTTGAAGAGGGTGATTCAGTTCTGAAATCTGTTTGAAACTGATGAGTTGTTAGGATCTATTGATTATGTTGTTGATTATGTTCCTGAAGTGTTATAGGAACTCTGGGCGAATAGGCCTCATAAGGATCAGGATACAGAAAACTGAACAGTGTTCTTGAGAGTATTTAATTATACACTTTTTGCCTCGAAGATCAATGATTTGGCCAGTACGACATGGAGATCAGTGGCCAGCCAACAAAAAGACAAATCTCAGAGTGCTGCTCAAACCTCATATTGTCAAATGGAGCTGCTGGAAATTCTCCTAGTATTTGGTACATATGTTGTGCATCTATGTATGAAAGCGTTAGCCAAATGTAAGTGTATTCTCACTTGTCTGTATTACACTAAGCTTCTGATTTAACTTGATGAGCTGCTAAGCAGGGAGAAAAAAAAATCTGATTAGGAACAAGAATTTGATGACGATCAGATTCATGAGCTATCTGATTGAGGGGAGGGGGGAGTATGGATTTGAGGGGAAAGCATTTTTTTGCTCATTTTCTTTTTGCCAACTTATGGCATTTTTTTGAACTTGATGGTTTACTCTTTTTGTTCAGGAAGACTCAGTTACAAACGTTTATCAAGTTGTAATTATCTTAGTTTCTTGTGGTTAATCAAGTACTCGTTTTAAGAATTACATCTATTGTTTCTAACAACCTATTGATAGCTAACAAATATATGCTTTAGTTTATATGTTAGTGTTGCTCTTGAACATGTGTAATTGTTTAGTCATCACATCAAGTCTAGAAGAACAATGAGTCACGTTCAAATGACAACTAACTGATAAAGAAACACGTGAGAAGCACAAGGATCTGAGTTAATGAAGATTACGTGAGAAGCATAAGGATTTGAGTAAATGAAGATCACGTGACAAGCATGTGATTCATGGGGCTGAAGTATCCTGAAGCAGTTAAAGAGATTCAACAGAAGAGATTATCAAGATAAGTTTTGAACCGATGATAAGGATTATCAAAAGCTGGAGATAAGACTTATCAAGAAAATATAAGATTAGATTTTGTAGTTAGTTGCAAGTTTGTAGGAAACAAACTCGTGAGCCCTTGTATTATAAAAGAATCTCAATTGTAAATCGAGTTTCTAATAATAGAGATTAATTTTAAAAAAGCTTGTGATTTAAATTGTTAGGTTATTAAGTATTTTTAGGTAGGTTTCTAGAATTGAATAACTCTAACAATAATTTGTCTTTTGTAAAAAAAAATTACTATTAAAACATAAAAGTTTCGATTTAGTTGGTTTTGCAGATGCTGACTATTTATCATATCCACATATAGCCCGATCGCAAACCGGATATGTATTCACAATTGGAGGCACTGCAATTTCTTGGCACTCCCAAAAGCAAACTCTAATTGCTACCTCCTCATATCATACATAAACAATTGCACTTCATGAAGCATGTAGAGAATGTGTATGGCTCAGATCTATGACTCAACACATACAAGAGCAAACAGAATAGTCATAAATAAAGAGCCAACAAAAGTATTCGAAGACAATGCTGCTTGTGTTCCCCTACTCAAAGAAGGTTATATCAAGGGCGACCGAACAAAACATATTCCCCCAAGATTTTTCTCTTACATACGAAAACTCGAGAAAAATCAAGAAGTAAATATTCAATATATTCGTTCAACAGAAAATGCAGCTGATTTGTTCATGAAAGTACTTCCCACTACAACGTTCAGAAAACATATTTACGGTATTGGGATGTGATACAACGAGTTTTAACCTTATATCCTACTATAAGTGCACAGCAAACGTAATAGTATTTAGGGGTCGAATTCCTCAGAGAACCAAATCACACTTTTGACTTCTATCAAATCGCAAGCTATATCAATCAAAATCAGAGAAATAAATACTAACAACTTAAACGTGAATGTAATCAAATATCTAAAGCAATCGGATCTCGGGTATTATTTCAGGAGTTAGAACTCTTGTTAGGGAAACTATTCAGGAACTAATCTAATCATATTCTCGACTTAAACATAAATAAAGATAAACCAACTCTCGTTGAATCTACCCATCTACTAATAATCTAAAGATCCTAACTCCCGTTGGTTTTAGATTACAAATAGGCTTTATCGTTTAAGTTCAATTACTCACAACCCAACCTAGCATCAACTCTCGTTGGTAGTGAAGGAATTGCTCTTCTAATCTAGTTGTGGTTCTTAACACACTTCTGGAAAGTTAAAAAGCTAAAATCATTGACTAGGTGATCAAGCTAATCTATGCATTAAACTCAAGTATTGGAAGGAGAATCTTCTATTCATCAATCTTATTTGTTCCCTAACAGTTGAACTCTAAAACCCTAGAATCACTAAATCCGATCTAAAAAATACTCAGACATAGAACAATCGAGCAAGCAAATCATGATGAACTGAAACTAAAATTTCATTAACAAATAATAATAGGGTTCAGAAATTCTTCTCAAGTATGAAGAGATCTTCTTCCTAGCTTACAAACTCTAAAAACTGCTATAAAATCGTTCGTCAAAAGCTCAAAGACGACTTACAAAAATAAAATAGGAATAGAGTATTTATAGGTTTCAAAACAAGAGCTGAAAAATCGTGAAATTAGGTTTCTTCGAAGGGCATTTATCGATCAATCCTTGTGTTGGTCGATCGATCTTTGGATATTGAGTCTATCTCTCAAAAGCCAAGTTGTTCTTCAGATCGTGCGCATATTCTTCGTTAATAATGCACTGATCGATCGATCCTTGTGTTAACCGATCAATCTTCCCTCTCGTGGAGAATACCAGAAAATGCTTCAAACTTCTCCAAAGTCCACCTTCAAGCATGATTCCAACTCCAAACGTTTTAAACCTGAAATCTCAATAAAACACAGACAAATTCCCCAAATATAACCATAATAATGAGCTGAAAACCGACAAAATATGAGGAACATCAATTCCCCAAGACTTAGCTTCTTGCTTGTCCTCAAGCAAAGAAATAAAATACTGTAGGAAGATCACATCTCATCAGACAAATGACTCTCTCCAAATCTTGCACATCAAGTCCAAAGTGATCACAAGAATATTACTTATCAAAATCGAGACCACCTTGTACTTCCCCCAGACTTGGCAAACATAACAATCTCGTGTCACAGTTCAAAACAAACAATCAAATTCTCCATATTGACTTCCTAATAAATCTAAGTGCAGTCTCACTCGAGGGAATATCGATCAAAAGGCGAAAAGTTCCTACTTCTACTCTCTATACTACCTTCAATCTGATTCTATCTCTCTCTTTTCATAAAACCAATTCTTCTAGGTTTGCTTAGGGTATCCTTTTTTAATTACTTGGCTGATTCTTTGGTAACTAAAGAGTATACATAAGTTGCTTCATTGGAGTTTCCCTCAGTAAGCTAATTAGTAAAGTGAAAAGGATGTATCCTCAGAAACGTCAAATTCACTTTAAAAACTCGCAGCGTCATTGGGAAACTTTTACCCTAGGCTAACTTCATGCAAAAACTTAGATCGAGTACCATGAGAATTTGGCTTAAAATGCCTGAAAATGATGAAGAGAGAAACAGAACCAGACTTACAAGGAACATCTTTCATTGAGTGAAAAGAAGGAACATACTTGATGTATTACTAATTCCCTTGAAGAGAGGATTAAGTCAGGTTAGGAGTGAAATCAGCATGAAATCCCTTGAAAGTTGAGATGAATGTTCTCTGAAACTGAGTGTTGCTTTGTCTCTAAGTTTTCAAATAGTCTGATCAATTCCTGACAAATGCAAATCAAGCGATACTGAGTCTAGGATAATGCTGAGAAAATCAAAAATCAGATGGTCTAATGTCTGTCTCAAAAGCTCAAAAGACGAAAATAAATGCTGAGAAATAGTCTGAAAAATCGAGAATGCAAAAGAAATAAAACAAAAAATGCGTTAGTCAATAAGTGTTCTCCCCTAGACTTACTTTACACCATATCGGTGTAAAAATAAACCAAAAAGAAGTCATAAAAACGCATAAGAAACAAAATAAAGCAAGAATAGTCTGAAAGAAAATGAAAAGAAAATGAAATAAAGGTAGGAAGTAGCCGAAAAGCTACTCAGGACTCTGGTTGTCGCGATCGCCAGGTCATCTGCGATTTTGGGGTAAACGATGCTCCAATGGCTGATTGTCCTCATCATCATCATCAGACCGATGTCCAGTAACATATGGTCGATTAGTAGGCACAGTAGGCATTGGGACATGCTCATCTCGATCAGCTGCAGGTGCACTAATACACAAAGAAGCTGGGATCTTCCTCAAAGCATCCCAAATCGCCTGCTGAATCGATCTCTTCCTCCTCTCATTCTCACCCTGCCACTCTCTAAACTGCTGATCTGTGAAGTCTGGTAATGTGGCAGTCCGAGTTCCTCCTTAGGAAACTATGGAAGCAAAAACCCTGAAGGTTGAGAAGCTCGAGGTGCGGATGGAGCAGAAGTGGAAGCTTGAGCTCTCCTAGATCGGGCACGAGGTGAAGTTTCCTTCTCCTTCAGCTTGCCAGAAATCTCAGGATGTATCAAATCTGGCCGAAACTCCACATTCTCTCTGCAGGTAACAGAAGTGATGTGAGGCTGGAAGGATGACATACATCATCTGGGATGTGTCATCAAAGAAAGTCCACTGTTTCTTCTCCAAAAAGTATCCAAATCTGCCCAAGGTAGATGTATCGATCAAATCAATCCTCTCCATAACTTCTGTCTGCGTGAGATCTAATCCATGAAATCTGAAAATTGGTGTCAAGAGACTACCAATTGGCTCAAATAGTCCCTTTCTCGGGTCACCTCTGAATCTACGCTTAATCAGCTCATTAGCAAATAGATACCCCCAATTGATGTTCAAAGGAGGACCTATAGCATAAGAAGGATCTTGGTAAAGATCTGGTACCAGAGGATAGATGGCCTCGTGCAAGTACTCCAGCTGAGACTTGGTGACACTGCCTGACTCTTCTTTAGCGAGAATGGTCAACCCAATATGCTTAGCAATTATCCGAATCGCAGGATTCCTGATGTGAGTAATCTTTGAAGACTTACCCTGATGCCCGTCACCAGACAACAAGTACCACAATGCATTCTTCGGTGATTTCTGTCCAACTGCATACTCATCAAAACCATAAACCTGACACAACTCCTGAATGGTGATCGTATAAAGAGCTCCTCTATACATGTACGTGAGGTACTGAGCATAAACCAGACTGTGAGGATCAACACTCATATGTATATCACATGTCGCTAAGAACTGCCTAACGACCTCCAGATAAAGCGGATAAGAATCAAAAGAACCTGGTCAAACCAAGGTTATCGAGCAGCTTAGTAACATCCTCAAGAATTCCCATCCGATGCAATGTCTCACAGCAAAGGGACTTCATTGGGATCAAGGTGTTAGTGAGGAGCTGATCATAAAAGCTCTCATGAAAACTCTTCCAACCATCTCCTTCCTTTGTATTCTTATATGTTGTTGTAGTCTTGACATAAGAAGGAGTGTCCCTGCTAGCCATAGTATCGACAAAATATGTCTGTTCCGCTCTCGACCAAGGCGAACTCTCACCAAGTTGTCCACATCCAGGTGCATCATTATGTTGTTGCGATGACTGACAACACTGAAGATTCGAAGATGCTCTGAACTTCTTTGTAGGCTTCTTAGGATTAGTAGACAAAGTTCGAACCATCTACAATGAAAGAACAGAGACATAACCAAAAAAATGAGTGTGTAATCGAGAAAATTTACAAGAATTTGAAAATTTAGGCATACAAATGATCAGTGATTCGATTGCTATTTTATTAAACAAGATCAACATCCAGCAATGCATCAATCGAACTACAATCATCAAGATCAAGCCTAAAAATTTCGAAAATCCTCTAAAAGTTCTCTTTCAACCTAACAAGCAATCTCTAATCAAAATTCAATCATCCAGACAGCAAGAGGGAGTCGAATTCATGTAAGAATAAGGCATATGCATCAGTTAATCGATGAAAATCAACCAGAAAGCAAGTTCCTCTTTACCCAATTCAACTTCCAAAATTATACAGAAAATTCAAATTTAGAGAGCATACCTTTGCTAATCGAAGTAATGAACTACAAGGTCAGATAGATGGTGAAGTTTTAAGCGGGTTAGGCTTTTGAATTGTTAAAAACGGATAAAAACGAGAGAGAAATCGAGAATTGAAATTTTTCGGAATAGAAAATTTAAAATTTTGCTCGATTTTGAAACCATTCTGCACGTTTAAGAAGACAAACCTGGGTCACGGATTGATCGATCCTTATGTTGATCGATCGATATGTGCTTTCAAGAGCAAAGAACGATCGATCCTTACCTTTTTAATCGTGTGATGGATCGTGTGCAAATTGGTTCTCTTTTGCTCGATCGATCCCAACTTTACAAGTCGGGTGATAGTTTGTGCATTTCTTCTAATCCTATCAGTTGATCAGTCCATACGTCTTGAGTCGTGCAATGGATCGTGCGGTCCTTCACTGTTCCAATACTCGATCGATCTTTGAATAGCATGTCGTGCTCTGGATCGTGCGGCAATCCTATCTCCTTTGATTGGTTGGACTATGCTTATTTGGTCAGGCAGCGGATCATGCGCAAACCTATTCTGCTCATTGATCGATCGATCGTTGAGTAGATCGATCGCGTTTCTCTCTGACAGCTTCCTACTTTGAACAAAAACTTAAAAACAAAAACGAATGAAAAATAAAAGAAATACGAAAAACAAACTACCTAATAGTGGGTTCCCTCCCACTCAGTGCTCTTTTACTGTCATTAGCTTGACTCTGATGCCATTCAGATGGCGGAACTGCTTGAGTGAGGTTTGCTAACTCCTTGGACACCAATTTCCTCAATAATGAACTTTTTTAGTTGTTCATCTTTCTTGTGGTTTGTCCTTCTGAAGCATCCAACTATGCAACAGTTTCATCCCGACATATCTCCTTAACCGTGTAAATTCTGGAAGTATCAATGCCAAAACTACCTGCAAAAACTTTGATAACCAAACCTTTAACATCATAATTGCAGAATTTGTCAAGACGATAAAGGATACAAGTGTCTTGAAATTCAGCTGAGTCCTTCTCCTGTTCACGAAGCAACTCATACTCTTCATCACAGTCACTGTCTTCTTCATCTTCTTCTGCAACCTGAGCTGACGATTCAGTGCTCACTTGCTTTCCTCTACCATCTCTTGCACCAGCTGTGTTGAGGAATGGTCTTCCCAATAAGATCGAAACAGCTCCTTCTCTCGCCATCTCAACAACAGTAAAGTCCATTAGGATTTTAACCCCAACAAACAAAAAGAGAAAATCAAAAAGAAAAACATAAATAACGATATAAACTTGAAACTGTAAACAGAAAATCAAAAGGCAACTAATGGTTCCCCTGCAACGGTGCCAAAAGCTTGATACAACGAGTTTTAACCCTATATCCTACTGCAAGTGCACAACAAACGTAATAGTATTTAGGGGTCGAATTCCTCAGAGAACCAAATCACACTTTCGACTTCTATCAAATCGCAAGCTATATCAATCAAAATCAGAGAAATAAATACTAACAACTTAAAAGTGAATGTAATCAAATAACTAAAGCAATGGGATATCAGATATTCATTCAGGAGTTAGAACTCTTGTTAGGGAAACTATTCAGGAACTAATCTAATCATATTCTTGGCTTGAACATAAATAAAGATAAACCATCTCTCGTTGAATCTACCCCTCTACTAATAATCTAAAGATCCTAACTCCCGTTGGTTTCAGATTACAAATAGGCTTTATCGTTTAGGTTCAACTACCCACAACCCAACCTAGCATCAACTCTTATTGATAGTGAAGGAATTGCTCTTCTAATCTAGTTCTGGTCTTAACAAACTTCTGGAAAGTTAACAACCTAAAATCATTGACTAGGTGATCAAGCTAATCTATGCATTAAACTCAAGTATTAGAAGGAGAATCTTCAATTGATCAATCCTATTTGTTCTCTAACAGTTAAATTCTAAAACCCTAGAATCCCTAAATCCGATCTAAGATCTACTCAGACATAGAACACTGAACCAAGCAAATCATGATGAACTGAAACTCAAATTGCATTAACAAATAATAATAGGGTTCAGAAATTTTTCTCAAGTATGAAGAGATCTTTTTCCTAGCTTACAAACTCTAAAAATTGCTGTAAAAATCGTTCCTCAAAAGCTCAAAGACAACTTACAAAAATAAAATAGGAAAAGAGAATTTATAGGTTTCAAAACAAGAGCTGAAAAATCGTGAAATTAGGTTTCTTCGAAGGGCATTGATCGATTGATCCTTGTGTTGATCGATCGATCTTTGGATATTGAGTCGATCTCTCAGAAGCCAAGTCGTTCTTCAGATCGTGCGCATATTCGTTGTTAAAGCACTGATCGATCGATCCTTGTGTTGACCGCTCGATCCTCCCTCTCGTGGAGAATACTAGAAAATGTTTCAAACTTCTCCAAAGTCCACCTTCAAGCATGATTCCAACTCTGAACGTTTTTGACCTGAAATCTCAACAAAACATAGACAAATTCTCCAAATATAACCGTAATAATGAGCTCAAAACCGACAAAATATGAGGAACATCATAATGCGTCAACTAAAAAATTTATAATATCTATCTTTTTAGAGAGAGATTATGTCACTGTACTTGTTTCTCCTTGTCATCGTTTTTATCCCACTGAATTTTTTCATGAAAAAGTTTTTAATGAGATAGTGCGTAATACATAACTAACGATAGATAGTTAAGCGGAGTGCTATAAATATATATTTTATATTTATAGCCCTATAGGTATTATAATTATTTATCTATAAAATATCTTACCTTACCCTACTATATATAGATGTGGTGGAGTGAAAATAATGTAAGAGACTTACTTGCGAAAGAAGATCATAATCATCACTTTCTTTCTTCGTATCCTACGTCTCTCTCTTATACACACATACTTGAGAAATAAAAATATTATTACACTATCTCGCTTCTCCACCATCTCTATCTTTCTACTTTTATACAGTCAATACTAATAATATAATATATATTCAAAAGTTGTTTTGTAACATTAACAATATAATGCTACAACATGTCTTTGTTTTTTTTGATTAGAATGCTATTTTTTTTATCGGAATGCTACAACATGTCTTTGTCAAATAATTTTCATGACAAAATATTCAATAAATAACAAATGAAATTATCTAGTCAACGTCAAAATTATATGGATTTAATAAATAAAAATGAATTCTTTCGAGGAGAATTCATGAGCCGGTCTATCTAGGTTCATCATAGAGACCATGTCTACTTGTCTAGCGTCGTTGTTTAATTAAATTTAATTGATTACACATTGTTGACGAAATCTTATTTATCTTCTTTTCTTTTACTTATTTCGATCCATCTATTTTTATTGATTGTAACCATTCTCTTGAAAGAAGTTTTTATCAAACAATGGAAACGGGCTTTTCATTGGTGCCGAAAGAAGAAGAAGGAGAAGCAAATGAGATATCTTCGGATCAAAGAAGTAATTATGTATCAGCAGAGATGATGAAGAAGGTGAGCTCCATGGCTGCTCCAATGGTGGCTGTGGCTGTTTCTCAATACCTCCTTCAAGTTATTTCCATGGTCATGGCTGGTCACTTAGACGAGCTCTCTCTCTCCGGCGTCGCCATCGCTACTTCTCTTACTAATGTCACCGGCTTCAGTCTCCTCGTAATCTCTCTCTCTCTCTCTTCGACTTCTAGACATCTCATAGAATGAGTAAAATTAAAAGAAACAACATTTCTAATGATTGAGACTTTCTTAATGACTTTGGTGTTAGTTTGGATTGGCAGGTGCGTTAGAGACACTTTGTGGTCAAGCATTTGGAGCAGAGCAATTTAGGAAAATCAGTGCATACACTTACAGTTCAATACTTTGTCTTCTCTTGTTCTGTTTCCCAATCTCACTTTTATGGGTTTTCATGGACAAACTCTTGGAGCTTTTCCATCAAGATCCTCTCATCTCTCAATTAGCTTGTAGATACTCGATCTGGCTCATACCGGCTTTATTCGGATACTCTGTTCTTCAATCATTGACTCGCTATTTCCAGTCACAAGGATTGGTTCTTCCTCTCTTCTTAAGCTCTTTTGGAGCTCTCTGTTTTCACATTCCCTTTTGCTGGCTCCTTGTTTATAAACTGAGATTCGGGATCGTTGGGGCCGCTTTGTCCATTGGCTTTTCATATTGGTTCAATGTAGGATTGCTTTGGGTTTTCATGAGAGACTCTCCTTTGTATCGTGAAACCAAAAACCTTCAGGCGCAAGAAATTTTCCTGAGCATGAAGCAATTCTTCGCCCTTGCAGTTCCCTCTGCAATGATGACTAGGTAATGAGAACTCTTTAAGGATTTTTGACTTTAACTTTCAATGGATACTTAATACTATATTTCATCTTTCATGGATCATTAATTCTATATTTTCTCTTTTTTGGGCCTAACTAAAGCCTAGAATGGTGGTCGTTTGAGCTTCTAATACTATTATCTGGACTCTTACCGAATTCAAAGCTCGAAACATCGGTGTTATCTATATGGTATTGCACTCTTACGTTACTTTTCTACAAATTCTAACAATCTCTTGACTTTCAGTATTTATTCTTTGAACAGCCTAACAATGTCGTCTCTGCACTTCGTTCTTGTGAATGCAATAGGAGCAGCCGCGAGGTTTTATTGATATGTTCCATTTTTTCAAAAGTTTTTTTTTTTTTGGTACTTAAAAAATATCTCTAAACCATTGCTTTGTCTTATAATAATAGCACACATGTCTCAAACAAGCTAGGAGCTGGAAGCCCAAAGGCAGCTCAAGCTGCAGCTAATTCTGCAATATTTCTTGGTGCGATTGATGCAGCTATAGTAAGCATCACTCTTTACTCTAACAGAAGAAATTGGGCTTATATATTTAGCAGTGAGAGTGAAGTAGCTGACTATGTAACTCAAATCACACCCTTTCTCTGCCTATCCATTGGGGTTGACAGCTTTCTTGCTGTACTCTCAGGTGATAAATTGCATCAAATCTAGTCTAAATTTCTTATTTGGTACACAATAGATAGTACAGACCAAAGCGTTTGCAGCTATTACTTTGCTCTCTAGAAAGGTGGATTTATCTGTTTTGAGAAACCCTAGAACTCTTTGTTTTTCAGGAGTTGCAAGAGGAACAGGGTGGCAACATATAGGAGCTTATGCAAACATAGGATCATATTATCTGGTCGGGATCCCAGTGGGTTCAATTTTGTGTTTCGTATTGAAACTGAGAGGGAAAGGACTTTGGATCGGTATATTGATAGGCTCGACTCTACAAACGATCGTTCTTGCTCTTGTCACTTTCTACACTAATTGGGAAGAAGAGGTATAATTCTGTCTTATTACTGATCTTTCTTCCATTAATTTTGAAATTGCTAGAGTTTTGAATCTTCTTTGACTTGATTTTTAGGCAGCGAAGGCTAGAGACCGAGTGATAGAGATGACACCTCAAGGCAACCAGGAAAAAGAAAGCATATTAAAAGAGGACGTACAAGTTTTATTAGAAGTTGTTTCGGAAAAAGTGTAATATTACTAAATATAATTCTAGTTTTTGCATCTGGTCACATGTCTGAAGGATTGAATGAAGCTATGTTGGTTCTGATACCTAAGATTGCAAAACTAGAAGTATTATCGTAGTTTCGACCTATTAGTCTTTGTAATGTTCTCCTTAAAACTATAACGAAGATGATGGTCACGCGTCTAAAGCATGTTATGACGAAGATTATTAGTCCAGCCCAGTCGAATTTTATTCCTAGAAGGCTTGGTATCGATAATATCTTGGTTGTTCAAGAAGCCATTCATAGCATGGGTAGAAAAACCGGGAAAAAGGTTTGGATGTTATTGAAGCTTGACCTTGAGATAGCTTATGATAGAATCAGATAGGACTTTTTGGAAGAAACATTGAAGGCTGCGGGCTTGTCCGAGCAGTGGACTATATGGATTATGCAGGCGGTTGTAAGGCCTGAAATGAGTGTGCTGTGGAATGGGGAGAAAACATCATCGTTTATTCCTGGACGTGGCTTTCGTCAGGGGGATCCTTTATCTCCATATCTGTTTGTTCTTTGTATGGAAAGGCTATGTCATTTGATTACGGCTGCAGTAGATTCGCATCAATGGAAACCTATGAAAATTGCTCGTGGGTGTCCACGGTTATCACACCTTTGTTTTGCTGATGACTTGCTTCTATTTGCGGAAGCTTCAGTGTCACAAATCAGAGTCATTTGAGACACTTTGAAGAGGTTTTGTGATGCTTCTGGGCAGAAAGTAAGCATTGCTAAGTCCAAGATATTTTTCTCTAAGAATATATCTCGTACGTTGGCTTCCTTAATAACCGTAGAGAGTGGTATCAAATAAACTCGAGACTTGGGGAAATATTTAGGCATGCCGGTAACTCAGAAACGATTGTCAAAAAACATGTTCTCTGATGTTGTTTAAAAAGTTTCATCTCGGCTTGCAGGATGGAAGAGTAAATGTCTCAGTTTTGCAGGGAGGGTAACGCTAACGAAGTCGGTGCTGAACTCAATCCCAGTTTATGTCATGAGTACGATTCAACTTCCAACTTCAACTATTTCAGAGCTTGACAAACTCTCAAGAAACTTTCTCTGGGGGAGCACTCAGGAGAGGAGAAAGCAACACCTTGTCAGCTAGAAGAGAGTGTGTAGACCTAAACAGGAAGGAGGCCTTGGTATCCGATCTACTAAAAATATGAATATCACCCTTCTTGCAAAAATAGGTTGGAGATTACTCAAAAACCCGACTGGCTTCTTGGCTGCCTTGCTTAAAGGGAAGTATAATGTTACTGATATAAGAGATGAGAGGTGGTCGGTACTGAATGGACGTAGCTCATCAACATGGCGCAGCATTCTTTGGGGCATGAAACAAGTTGTAATCCCAGGTCTAAGGTGGTTAGTTGGCGATGGGAAGGAAGCTTGTTTCTGGACCGATTGCTGGCTTCGAGATGAGCCTCTACTAAGCTCAGAATCACAAAGACACTTGGTACCAAATATTGATGCTAGGGTATGTGAGTTCTGGTGTGAGGGACAGGGTTAGAGAATGAACTCCCTTTCATCAATTTTATCAGATACGGATCAGCTGAGACTCAGGTCTAGAGTTATTGACAATATCTCAGGTGCTCGAGATAGGATGATTTGGGGTCACACGAATAACGGCACCTTCTCGGTGAGTTCCGCGTATGCCTCTATATCCTATGATGCAACACCAAGAGTTGACATGGGATTATTCTTTGCTCGCCTTTGGAAACTTAAAGTCCCTCAGAGATGATAAGTGTAATTTTTAACGGTTTTAGAGTACTATTTTAGGTTGTTTTTGTATCCGTTTAGCTAGTTTTCCTTGCATTTAGGTCCATTTAGGCTAGTTTTGCACTTTTTGCATTTGCATTTGCAGTTTTGGAGTTTTCCTAGGTATTGGAGCAAAAAGGAGCATAAAATGGAGCTAAAATATAGGAACAAAGCTGCTAAGAAAAAGAAGTTGCTCAACACTCAGATCGCTACCTCGCGGTTCGCTGGCAAGGATCACTCAGTTTGCTAACAGAAAGAAGCCTCA